>JANUYF010000009.1:29600000-29692500 GCA_026167975.1 Phrynosoma blainvillii | reverse complement strand
TATTGATCGTCTCTCCTTTATTTGGGAGCAGCAAGAAAATTCAGTCCCAATGCTCACACAACCCATGCATTGCAAGTCCTTCCTGCTGTTTGTTTCTGTGTCTAAACCCCTCAAAATGCACTCCAGACATGATGTTTCTTATCTGTTTCTAATATACCCATTTAAGCTTGTGTGCAAATCATTCCTCTGTGTTCATTTCCTTGAAGCATAAGCATTTGGGATTGCAAAAGACACAAATAAACAGATAAAATTAATTCTGTAGCGCCGACCTAGCCCCAGGTACCTCATTACGATGCCTGAAGAAAGGCATCCTCCAAGGTGCATGAATCACAAAGAAACATTGGAGCAACCTGGGCTTCGGAAGACTTCTCAGGAACCTCTGGATAATTAAGTCTGGTGCCTAATTGAAATGCGGTCCAGTTCTTCCCGATGCATTGATGAAATGGCCCTGTGCCCTTGACACACTTGGAAAGCCATGCTTTCCTTTCCTTTCCTCCAAAGGAAAATCCATCACCTGAACCTCTTGTCTAATTAAAATCTCTTCTCTTCCCTTCGTAGCAATATGTTGCATTGATGCAACAGGTGTTTTGATCTGCAGCGCTGATGTCTTTGGGGGATATATATATATATATATATATATATATATATATATATATGGTTGCTCATGAACGCACACACAGGCAAAATCAAAGCATGACACTCTGCCCATATGTCAAACGATGCTGCTGTCAAGGAATGGAGAAGCGGCAGGTTTTCCAAGCAGAAACCTAATTTTCCAAGTAGACACCATTTCTTCATGGATTTCATGCTGCTTCTAGGGGAGAAGAATGCATTTAGGAATCTCTCCAAATAGGAGCCAAGATCCTACATCACTGACTTAATTACTTTTTTTCCCCCCTTTAAAATTTCTTCTCTTTATCTTTCTTTAATTTCTAAGCCAGCCTTCTACTCGGCTTGTTTGCATGTTCACAGTGTTTCTGCTTTGCATATCTCATTTTTCTCTCCATCTCTTTCACCATATTTGAATTACAAATGAGAGCCAGCGTGGCATAGTGGTTTGAGCACCTTTTTAAAAACCTCCAAAGAAGGAGACTTTGCCACCTTTGGAGGAAGCATCTTCCACTATCAAACAGTGTCAGGAAGATCCTCCTAATGTCGAGGTGAATCTCTTCTCCTGTAGCTTGCATCCATTGAGGCTCCATTGTGTCCTATTCTCTAGAGCAGCAGAGAACAAGCTTGCACCTTCAAATCTTTCTCATTTGAATGGTTGCAGCTGTTGCCGCTTTCCAATGGAATAAATCCAAAGGGAAGAGACAATTTAGATGAGGAAGATGAGGCTGCTCTGGACTTGGAAGAGAGAAGACATGTGGGTGCACTCACAGATGGCATTTGCCCTCCTTTCCTTTCCCCCTGGAGCCCAGAACAGCTGCATCTTCACCATCCAACTTGCCTTCATCTCCTTCCTACTAGTAAGCAACAGCAGCTAAAAAGGTGGTTTTGGATGGGTTATAAAGGACCACAGAACAACTCCTTACATCCATCCAAAAATACGCACACATAAGCCACCAATATCTGTGCATAAGTTGCTAACAGCATCTCCTCAACAGAATGCAGAAACTCTCTCCTATCCGATTGAGAAGGCTTCTTCCGCTTCTTCTTTCTTGATTAACTTTCTTTCCGAAATGTCCTTGGCATCGCCCACTTCTTTGAGCGGATTCTTGTTCATCGTCCAAATGATCTGGACTATTATTCTTCTCCTGCCAGGTCTTGAGTTAAGTGCTGGAGCTCAATAGCCGGAGTGCTGCTTGGTGAAGGCAAGCAAATGAGTATTGATCTTGGTATAGATCTCTCAAGTGGAGAAGGCAGATGCCTTTTCCAGAAGCCCAGGGAGACTGCCTTTGCCACAGACTGTTGGCTTGCGTCCAGAGACCTCAGCAAGGGCTCCAGGGCCTTTGCAGACTGCTAGAAATAGTGCAAATTGAGTCCACTTTAACTGCCCTGGCTCAGTGCTAGGGAATCATGGGAACTGTAGTTTTTTCTGAGACATTGAGCCTTCTCTGTCAGAGAGCGCTGGTGCCACAATAAACTACAGTTCCCATGATTCCCTAGTACGGAGTCAGGGCAGTTAAAGTGGACTCAATTTGCACTATTTCTGGCAGTCTGCAAAGGCCCATGGACTCTGGAGATCAGGGTTCAATTCCTTGCTTGGCCATGGAATGTGAGTCACATTCTCTCAACCCCAGAAAATCCTGTGATAGGTTCACCTTAAGGTCTCCATGAGTCAGAAATGGCTTGAAGGCACACAGCAACAACAACAACACTTCATCCTTGTATGCAAGACCAAATAATTACTAATATTGCTTTGTGGTATCCTCTCCATTGAGAGCCAGCATGATTTGAGGGTTGGATTACGATTCTGGGAGACCAGGGTTTGAATTCTGGTTCAACCATGTAAACCCAGTAGGTGATATTGAACGAGCCACATTTTCTCAGCCTCAGAGGAGGGCAATGGCAAAGCCCCTCTGAAGAAATGTGCCAAGAAAACCCCATGACAGCATTGCCATAGGGTCGCTATAAGTTGGAAACAACTTGAAGGCACAAGACAACATCATTTCCATACTCAAAGCATCCCAAAGTATTGGGGGAGAGGGTTGTTCTCACTCCAGAAAACAGGTTTCCTCCACAGGAAACAAATGCTCTCTGTGGAGGAAACCCATTTTCTGCACAGAAAACAGGTCTTTTTATGCATCTTGCTCTTTTCCCACACAATAGTTCATCTTTAACACTTTGAGGTGTTCAAAACACCAGAGGAAAACCATGCAAAATACTCACTGCTTCCTGATGGGTTTCCTGACCTGGGAATATACAATTGCAAATAATCTGTCTACCTAACACAATAAACGTGCATAAATGTCTCCAGGAGCAATGCACCTATCTAAAATGCACTTGATCAACTTAAGAATTTGAACAAACCTAGGTACACCTGTCGATCCCCTGCACCGACGCATGGGGCTTAGGTTCATTTTGTAAGACTCTTCAGATGCTGCAGCATTGCTAACTATTCAGTATATTTTTCAGCTTCTTGCTCTTCCCTAGAGATGATCTAGAATGAGACTAGTTTCGTTCGGCTTGACCTGTACCTCAATGGTTCCTTTCCAGCAGACCATTTCTTGTTTTCTGCTGCTCCAGAGACTAGGACATGGAGCAATGGATTCTGCAGAAAAATCGATCCCACCTAAACATTGGGAAAATTTCCTGATGGTTAAGAGCTGTTCGACAGTGGAAGACTCTGCTTTGGAGAGTAGTGGAGTTTCCTTCTTTGGAGGTTTTTAAACAGAGGCAGAATAGCCATTTGTTTTGAGTGCTTGGTTGGCATATTCCTGCAGGGTTGGTCTGGATAGCCCTTGGGAGTCCCTTCCAGTTCTAGGATCCTAGGATCCTATGATTCTTTTCTATGATCTCTGCTAAAAGATATCCAGTCAATGAAAAATGTGGTGCAACACAAAAGACAGACATTCTTAAGCTCTTCCTTTTCTTGTGCAAAACAAAAGGACTTAGCCAAAGGTCTTTACTGAAGACAGTTGGGTGCAAACTTCTTTGTACCATTACATATTAAAGATGGCAGAGAACCTTTGAGGAGATCTCTCAGACTAACTCCCGGCTGAGCGACAGCGTATTTGACTCTGTTCCCTTCCCAAAACTTCTAATTCTTTGAATGAACAATGGGGATGAGGATGGGGAGAATTGAAAGGGGAGGTGGTATGAGCTCTCTGGAAGGGAAAATGCAACAAAATGGGGTCTTTTCATCACTTCTTCCTAAGGCTTCAGTAGGTTTTGGATTAGGAGCTCAAACCAGACTTAAAACCTAACTGTTCAGAGTACAGCTTACAGGACTTTTCAAATTTGATGGCTAGGTCCCTGCATTGGGATTGCATAGCATTCATCTCAACATGAGTTGGTGGAGTTATAGCTTTGTGTTGAATGGCAACCCTGCACAACTGATGCACAACCAAAGATGTATTAAAAGACTGCAGCTATTGCAGAGGGGGGCATTTTCCGCCTTTTAAGAATTCTACATCCCCAAATGAATTTTTTACTCCGCTCTCCAAATTTTAGTGTTGCAAAGAGACTGAAAATAATTCACACCTCCACCTCTTCTTTTTGCGGTGTCTGAATTCCCTAAGTCACTTTCCCTGCATCTTGTCTTTGGAAGTGTAAATGGTATTTCTAAATGCTCAGTTTTAAGGTTCTGCAATGCCAGCCTGGTTTAGTTGTCTGCGTGTTGGACTAAGAGACCAGGGTTTGAATCCCAACCCAGCCATGGAAACCCATTTGGAAACCTTGGCCAAGGCACACTCTCTCAGCCTCAGAGGAAGGCAGTGGCAAACCCCCCTCCAAACCTATCTTGCCAATAAAATCTCGTGATTTGTGGTTGCCATAAGCCAGAAACAACTCAAAGGCACACAACAACAGCTGCAGCAAATGCTAGAAACTGGAGGAGTTGAAGGAAAATTTCATGCGGTGGGACAGAATTATTCTGCCCTGCCTTTTGCCTCTCTGGACCTTTTACCCAGAGTCTACAGATAATCAGGTATTAGAGCTCTGTAGGAGAGAATTCCTCCTCCAAACTAGAAATCCCAGGATTCCATGACAGTTAAAAAATGGGATCCAGTGGATATACCTAAATAGTTATGGCAGGACACCCCACATATGGCAGGACGATGCCATCAATCTCATTTTATTCTCCAAGCTAGCCTTTCCTATTTCAGAGCTCTCCAGATACAATGGCCTTTGTTGTTGTTGTTGTTGTTGTTGTGGTGTGCAAAAGCAACAAGGCTTAACAAAGTCAGCCTTGTTAAGCAGCAGCTACAAAGCCACAAATAGTCAAAACTGCAAATCTGAAGCCCATGAATGTGGAAGGCTGACTGTATATCCATTGCATATAGAGAGTATTGTATAGGAAGGGGAGGCAGTGGCATCTGTCTTCCATGTCAGCAGGGCAGTGAGTCCAGTCCAGACTTGAAAGGAGCCATTTCAGGGTGCTGAGACCTATTCCTAAACAGATTCAGCAATTTGGACCTGTCCCTTAAAAGTTAAAGAGAAAGAACAACTGCGGCCAGTATTTGCTTAAGCTACAGAAACCATTGCTAAGGGTTGGTGGCAGAGTGAATGGGAGGGAGATGGTCCTGCCACCGTCTCAGCAAAACATCCAGACAGAAGACTTTTCATTCCTTTCAACCTCTGCCCCGGCTCTTGTAAACAATACGATCAATGGAGCAGGATGGATAATGTGCCAAAGCAATGCTCAGTCTTGGCAGGCATTCTGCTTTTAAGAGTCACTTTTGCCTGCAAAAGGGCACAAGTGGCGGGCGAGAATTTAATTTCTCCCATCTATTTATTTATTAGCTCAAGGACCAACAAGGCCAGTTACAGCTTTTGCAGCTGAGTCAAAGCTGTTACCACCCTTTTGCGGTGTCATTACAAGACGCAACACAATCCTCCCTTCCAAGAAGTAATGGATGGCACTACGTCTCCCCAAGTGAGTTAGGAAATCTAGTCTTTTGGGGGAGATCTATTCTTATACAGAAACAAGGAAAAGGTGTGTTTGTTGTGTTGCATTGCAGAGCCTGTCACAGAGCCTTGTCTGAACTACTCCTTTCCTTTAACTTTAGCATTTCACCTATACTCAGGTGACCTGGGACTGTGTGTGTCGTTCCCCCCTTCCAGCCCCCTAGACTGCCCTCTTGCTGGTCAAAAATCCCAATGTGTGTTGCTTGGAAGCCTCAAGGATGAGCAGTTGTTCTTTTTGGGGGAGGCAAGAGAGAGCTCTGGAAAGTGCACTTACATTTCAAGAGAACAAGCAGCAGAGCTCCTACGCCAGAACAGGGTCAGTCACGGAGGGTCCACGAAGAGCAGACATGGGGTTGATGCAATCCAGGGTCTGAGTTTGCAAGACAGTACAACAATTATCCAAAGCTAAATATGAAGTCAAGGAAGAGGAGAGTGAGTAGTCCAAGGAGCAAGCCAAAGGTCAGGAAGCAAGGCAGCCGCCACACCAAACTGAGAGAGAGCAGAGCTGTGGTCTTGCAGAAAGGAGATGGCCTTGCCTGGGCTCATGTAGAGCTGTAACTCTTTGCAGCTGGCCTAAGAAGCTAAGCAGTCTTTGCTTTTTAAAGCACACCAAAGCATTTCTTCCTCTTTGACTGTTCCCACTTTGCTCGCTTTCCTTTGGAAGGGTTCAGAAGCTCCGATTCCTGCTCTTCAGGACATGGGTTCTTCTCTTTCTGTTCCTCATCAGAGGAAGCCTCCTCCAGGAAGGACACAGCTGCATTTCTGCTTCTAAAGCCGACCTTTCTATTGCCTTGCACACACCTGTTTAGCATGAAAAAATCATCCTGTTTCTAAGAACCAGAAAAGGGCTTCCAATCACTTTGGGGCTTTTGGTGTTTGGCAGTTTTGCAAAAGTCTTGTGAAAAACCTCAGTGGGTCTCGATGCAGAAGACTGGCTGCTAGACCCAGCACAGCTGCCCATCCCTAGGACTCCATCTTGGCTTAGCTCACATTACTGTTTGGACAAAGCAATGCTCAATCCCAAGGGTGATCTAGCATTGGGGCAAGGGAAACCCGGCTGATGCACCGACTGGGCCAGGAGCCATGCGTCATCTAAATCCGACAGATGCCAAGAAGCAAGGAAATAAAAAGGACAGGTGTGTGGACATGTACACATAGATTCATCCATGTACGAAGGTGTTCATGGAGGTCTTTGTTTGCAGGGACCAAAACAGATGCTTGACAAAGATCTAGAAAAGTGACGATGGCTGGCATTCTGTTATGTGTACATTGTGCAACACGAGGGTTGAATTAATCACCATAGTGCAACAGAACACTGCGCTTTGTGCATTATACATTGAAATTGCACACTGGGCACTGCAAAAGGATACCCAGTCATTGGCATATTTTGCTCTGTGTTACTATTATGCATGAGGGTTGCTCGGTGCTGGAACAACATAACTCCACATGCAGATGTTTACACTGCACTTAAAGGGAGGGGATGTTGCATTGCAGTCTATGGCTGAGGTTCTACATTCTTCCTAATTTATCCTCCAGTGGACTATGCAATTCCTATGCTGAATACCAACACAGCACAACATATGTGAAATGAGGAATGTGGATACTTGGACCCTCATTGCACAATGGTACACTACTCTAGGTGCATTGCTGCACACCTATGGTGGTTACACATATGGAGCACCACTCCCACTCCCATCAGCTGGATAAATCCATTCTGCATTGCCCAAGAAAGTCAATCTACAAATGCTACCAATAAAAGTCTTGTCCATGTTTGTTTACAAATGAATTCATTACCTTATGATCTTCTCCCCTTCCATCCTCACTTTGTGGTTTGGTATAGATCTAAAAGAGAGGTGAGATCTGTGCCACTTTCCAGGCGTTTTTGCAGTGCAGCTCCCAATGTCTCTTCCCACCGGCTCTGCTGGCAGGGGCTGATGGGAGTTGCATATGAAAGACTACATGACACAGACATTGCACATCAGTGAAAATGCCCCACCACTTCCCTAAGGGAGCTTATGTATGTGTAACTCAATTCAAGTTCATACCTAATTTCTATCATTTTTTTTTTGGTAGGTAAGTGCCATCAGGTTGGCCCTGACTTCTGGCAACTGTAAGCAAGAGACCTCAAAGAGATCTTGTTCTTAATAACCATATTCAGGTCCTGCAAACTCAAGGCAGCCATGGCCCCCTTGATGAAGATAATCCACCTGTGAGGCAAACCTCCTCTGAACAAATCCTGCCAAGAAAACCCCATGTAACCTAAGTCGGAAATGAGGTGAAGGCACACAACAACAACAACAAATGAGCTCTTCCTCTTTCCCCAATTCCCTCTACTTAAGTTAATAAGTTAAACCCTTCCATCCTGGGCAACTTTCACGGTCCCGCTATCCCTTTCATGTGCAGAAATTACTTTCCATAATGCTTACAAACTTGCAAACCAGCATTATCACCCCTCTGCTGAACAAGGGCGAGAGCACTTGGCATGAATAATTTTATCATGCAGCACATTATCAGAGTGTCACAGAAATGTTCGTATGTATTCTTAGGAAGAATCCACATGACATTGTCGTCACAGAACTGTGATGATCCAATGCATCACAGCCCTGGAGCAACAATGAATGAAGCTTAAATGGAATGTCACACATTTGAAATCTAGATTTCAATTTTTTTGTCTATTTCAAGGTGAAGGTTTTAAAGTGGAATCTAAGATTCCCACACCCTCCCCACTGTCATTCATCTGCACATACACATAGCAAAGACAAGAATGCTTGCCATTGGTTTCCAGTTTCAGAATATGTTGGGTTTTGGAATTCTGGATAAGGAAGGCTCAACCTGTACAATAAATATGTTGTTTTGTACTGGTTAGCACAGACATTTGTCCAGTGTAGTGGTCACCTTGAGGGCTGAGAACCAGATCTAGGGAGGGATCCTGAGAATCAAAGGGCAAGTAAGTGATAGGAGCCCTAAGGTTGGAACTGTTTAGCCAACCTCGACAAGAGATCCATCACGAATACCTATCAGATGGGAATGATGGTGTAGCTCAGTGCTATTCAAGAGGTTGTCCATGGACCAGCGCGGGTCCAGAAGCCATCAGCTGGTGGCCTGCAGAGAATTTCCAGGAAAGAAAGCAGTTGTAGTTAATGGACATATATATGGTGCCAGTCCCTGACAGACTGGGGAAAAGAACCCTGCTGGTCCCTAGATCAGATAGCTTAAGCAGCACTGGCATAGCTTAAATGACTGCAAGATTTGTATCCTGAAGGATGTACAACATTGCTAAAATAACTCATTGGTCAGATGCCTTATTAGGCAACTTTAGAGTCTACACAACAGATAGACATCATAACAGAACACGACCGCACACAAGAATTATGAAAGAGTTTGCATTTTATACATAGAATATGTACACTGGTTTTGGACACGTGGGTCTTATCCATGCAGATTTCATTAGAAAACTATTTACAAAAGAAAACTACACAGCAGGACTGTTTCCAATGAACATACACTTGTTGGAAGCTCCAGCAATAAAGAAGTCCTGAAAAAAAAGGGTTGAAGAATCATATACCAGAACATGAAGAATGGGGAAAGGGAGCAGTTGGTAGAACATGAGCGTAGAGTGAATTAAAATGCAGTGTCAAAGAGATATGGTAGTATATATACACACACATAAAAGTTAAAAGTCCCTGGTTGCTTCTAATTTCTTTCCAAATGGTTGAAGTTGCATTCAGTTTTCCACAGTTATATAAAAGCAGCTGTTTGGAGCTGTCTGCAGCTGTTGGATTAGTAACAGAAGATACAAAAATATGTGAATACCGACCATGAAAGAGTATTACTGAGAACGCATACACAATCAACCCTAGTTTTTGTCTTGGCATAAAAGATTCTACAGAGGTTTGCACGTCCCCATGACCCAGCCTTGCAAAAATCCCTTTTGCAGAAGGTATGGCACTAACACAGCCGAGACATGGCATTATTTGTCATCATTCTGCAGCTGCTGAATGGATTTCAAGAGAATCACTCAATACCTGATGGCTCACACACCCCAACACCTGGGAGTCTGGTTCCCATTGGGATGCTTCCACATAGAGAATGCCTTGCCTGAACTGGGTCTCTTGGTGGACAGGTAGTTGCTTCTGGCCCTCCATTTTTGTGGTCCATTTTGGTGGCAAGTCATCTTTCAGTGCCCAAGAAGCAGTGCCTGTTATCCCAAGAGATCCCTGTACATACGAGGTAGATAATTCTCTCCACCAATGTATCCTCAGAAGCATCCTATATAAACATAAAACTGACCATAAGAACCATTAACAGGGGAATTTTCGGATTCATTTTCCATGAGGAGAAGAACCAGGTTCATTTAAGAACTGCTTGTGCTCAATGAATTTTTTTTAAAAAAAAAATCATACAGGGCAGAATTTATTAGCATCCATCCCCCCAAATTACATACTCATTTTGCACCATTTCACATACTTCCCTCCTCAAAGGTGGAGAAGTTTTATTTCTATACATTCTCCACATACTACTACTAATTTAAAGGCAGAATGTCCCCCACACCATTCAAAAGAAATAAAAGATCATAAACCACTTATATATTTAAAAAAAACACATTCCAAGTAATGGAACAATAAATAGGTCTAAACATTAAAAGGCAAATACATTTCCACATATTCTAATTCAACTGAAACCTGACAATTGCATTTTAATGCAGAATCAATTAGGGGAAGGGAAGCTCTTAAGTGCTTATCGGTTATGTTTTATTTTGCTGAAGAAAAGAGGGAGACACAAATGTGTTTAGTGGCCAAGGAGAGCCATTTCACAGTGGCCTCTTGGCCACTAGCCTTAATTTAAGTACAATATTTAAAGGAGCACTAAAATTGTAACTGGGGAGAATGGGGAGGAATGAAGAGACCTTAAGCAATTCCCAATGGCTTCCTAATACTATCATTCAGGGTCTCATGAAGAAAGATGTGCCGATAAAAGCAGATGAAGACCCGAAGTACAGGATACCTTGTTAGGGTTACTCTATAGAGCCAGGGAGGACAACTGAGTCCCTCTCGACGTTTCTGGCCTACAATTCCTCTAAGCCCCAGCCACCACAGCTAAAGATGATGGGAGCTGCAACCCAAAAATAGGTGGAGGGCCACACATGGCTATTCTTGCCACAGAGAGAAAGAACTTCAGCTTCTGACAATGACTAGCTTTCAAGGCAGGTGGCCAAAATTATTCTCCTGATAAGGTCACACAGTAGAGTAAAGACAAATCATTATCATCCCACCCAAAGATAAGTTTGAGAACATATTTCTCCACAACCTGGTCCTCCACCTCCAGCCACCATTTTGGAATTCAACTCCCATCAGCCTTGGAATATGGGCAAATGGTCAAAATGCTAGGAGCTGTTGTCCCAAATATCTTGAGTACCAGACTGGAGAGACTACTTTAACTCATGCCTGCCTTTACTACTTTCTTAAGAGTCACTTTTATTTTTTAAATTGCACCCCCCCCCCCCGCTGCCGCCCAAGTTGCCTGACTGAAAGACCTATTGGGTAGTAACCCATAGATTGCACATCCACTGAATCCTGTTCTGGATCTGTATGTAAAGAGATTCTGAGACTTAGAGAAAGAGGTCTATGAACATTTATGCTACCCATTTCTTTCAGTCTCAAAGGTGCTGCAAGATCCCTTTGCATGTTGAAATAATTAGTGTCTCAGAGGGAAGCAGAAGAGGTCTGAAGGAAACAATCAGACCTACAATAAATCTGGATTAGGCCAAATTCTACACACAAATGGTATTTATCTCTTTTTCACAGAGTGGACTTCATCTAAAATCATAGTCTACTTAAAAATTTTATGATACAGTTTAGTGTGCTTCTCATGTGGCTCAAATATGCCACTTCCAACATCTCCAATACATTCACCTCACACTTAGGGGACAATAAAAAGAATTAATAAGTCAATTTTTCATGTGTGCAGTGAGAAAAATACATCACCACCAAAACACCCAATTCGCACAGCAACCCCCTGCCCTGACAATTTAGCAAAATGACAATAATGTGCTGCTGCAGCAGTCAAGAATAATCCAACAGACAGCCAAAAGAAAACAGTCTCTTTATCACTGGGGCAAACAAGTTGAATTTAGTCTAACTGAACACTGTGAAGGCAGACAACATGGAAAGACGAGGTTTGGCTGAAATGAAACACAAATGATGTGAGGAGTGAGTGGAAGGAAGTTAATTCAAAAGACAAGGCAATCCAGATTCTTTAAAAAAAAACCTCCCTATACTACAGGGGAAAGTGGAACAGCTTTTTAAGCTTGAAGGAAGACCCACTGTGGAGACAGATTAACTGGCCTCCAAGGGTTTGGATCATCAGAGCAGCTTCGCTTCCAGTGCCAAAAGCAGAATAAACTGGCTCTAAAACATCATAGCCACAAAGGGAATGAAGCACCAGCACACACTGTTGTTATTTCCCTGGTCCATAGGGTGGCTGGGAAGGTTGCCCAGGAAAAGAGGCTGCTGCTTTATCCTTCCCTGATATCTAATGTTCTTAGGATGTCGAACTACATTTCCCCCTTGCCCTTAACTCACTTAGCTCCATCAAGCATCGGGGGGGGGGGGGGGGGCAGTGAGACAGCAAGCAAAACACCCCTCCAAACTGCTTTGGACCCTTGCATTACCGACCACATGGTGGAAATAGCTCAATGCCTAAATATGTGCCAGTTAGCCAAAGATTGTGTAAATATTGCAAAACAGAACTACTTTAGCTTCGGTTTTGCCACTCTACGGCGTTTCCTCCTATTAAAAAAGAAAAGGGAAAAAAGTGTAAAGTGAAGTCAGGAGCAAGATGTGAAATCCTGACAGTCACAATATAAACCTGAGATATAGATATAGATATATTTGGCAGTTTTACTTCAACATCTTTAACTCATACGTCACTGCATGACTCTCATTTAAAATCACTCTATATGTCATTGTTCACCTCAGACAAGGAAAATAATTTTTTTTTTAAAAAAAGAGACATCTGTTGTCCAACAATACATTAAAAAGTGATTAGGTATCAAATTAAATATGATAAATAAAAGAATATTTACATTTTTTCCTAAAAACCAAATCTAATAGATTCAAACTGTGCAAACTGAAGAACATCCAACACTCAGATGTTAGTCCTTTAAACTTCACATATTACCAACCTTACAAAAAGAAACCCTCTAATATTTAAAAAATACGCATTGCATCTATTGAGACATAAAGGAATTGCAAAAATGTTTAAGACTAGTAAAAGAGTTATCAGTTACACAGGCACTTCACATGTAAACAATCTACAGTACAACTGAAAAAAATATTTTGGCACCAACCTAGAATACTGAAAAAAATATTCCACACAACTTTCCTTTATACTGTATACTATTCTGTCGTCGTCATCATACACCCAAACCAAAATACTGGAGATGGTACAACAGTAAGAAGTGCAAGAAATAAGAAAAGCAAACTTTTTGGAACTGGAAAACAAGAGCTACATGATTCATCACCTAGACTTTTGCCAGTACAATGTAGTGATTCTGTTTTCTTTTGAAAAATGTACATAAAAACTGATATGAATTTAAACTGTAATGGAAATGTGATTTAAGAGCTGCATTACTTATGACTTTTTAGTGTGGTCCTGAAATGCATACAAAAGCCACACTGTGTGTAACCACAAGAGAGAAAGGCACCTTGTTCAAGATGAGTATGTGATATTAAAGAACCAGTAATTGGTTAGGATTCTCAGCCACGTAAACATCTCTAAACTTTGGCATTTTTCTCTCATACAATAAAAAGTGTGCTACACAGCTAGGAGACAGCCTAACACTGTGCAGCTGTTTGTTTTTTAAAAAGAATCACGTGGATATTTTTTTAACAGAACAGAAAAAGACATCATGGAGTATTAAGGGGAGAAGTGAAGATGTGTACTACCTGGAAACAGAGTCTGAAGATTTCAGAATCTCTTATGGCTCTGAGTTAAAACACACAAGCAGTACAATTCTTTACTATGCTGGGTTAACTGTCAGTTTGACATAAAGGTACACTGTCCAAAGTAAGGCTCAGTCTGAAATAGCTGGCCCTGCGATGACTTCTGATGGCTTGGGTTGTTCCTCTGGAGGAAGCTGAACTGGTTGGGATCAATCCATATCAGCACGCAACATGGCAACAAGATTTGTCCTCTGAGGAGGGTCCTATTACAGGCAAGAAAGCTGTGATACTTTAGAGGAAGGTATTTCAAGAAGAGCCTGAACTGTGAGTCCAACTTTCACAAGACCTCTCTCTTCCAAAATGTGATGGGGCAGGCAAAGTCTTTCCTGGAAAACAAAAGGAATGGCTAGAGTAACAAGAACAAAAGAAGATGGAGACACAAATAAAAGTAAAGTGAAAAGAAGCTAGTAAAGTCAAACTTGAGAGTAGAGAAAAGGAAATTATAAAATATATGTTTTGTTTTTTAAATCACAATAGAAAATCCAGAGATGTTGTCTATGTATGTTAGGTAGCGGGTGCAGTTATGTTTTATGTAAGTTTTTTGTCCAAGATCATGTCTTGTTATAGTTATGTTATGGATGGAGATGTGTGACTGTCTTAAAAATAAATAAAAAAAAATTAAAAAGAGAAAAGGCAAAGCGGGAAAGTTAGTGTCCATCCATGAGACTGATGCAGTTTCACTGACTAGATGTTACTTATATGGATGAAAAACAGAGCTTGGAAAAGTTTTTTTTTAAAAAAAACAACTGTAATGCCCAGAAGTGGCAGTACGTCCCCTCTCCTCCAACCACTCCTTTTCTACAGTGTGTTAATAAAGATATTTAACTTTCTGAGAAGGGGCAAATCTCCATTATGTTGCAGGATCCAAACACTGCAAAACAGCTCCCTCTGCATATCTTATACAACAGCCAATTCTTCTCTTTATCAGAAAAGGCTCTCCACAAACCCTTATCTCCAAACCTGAGAATCATATTATTTCTCATCGAACTCCATAAGATCTAGAATAATTAAGCTGACCTAACCAGTTATCAGAAGAAAATATATTTTGGTGTTTTACCTGTGGGACACCTAGTTTTTTACAAGCATCAAGGAAGTTTTCAACGTTTCTTCTACACTTTGCCATACTGAGTTTAGGCTGTTAAAGAGAACAACAGGTTGTCATTACCCAAGTCAAGGCAAAACACTCCTCGAATATATCAATTTAAAATTGCTACATTGTAATTCATGTAATTATACAAGGATTATTGAATGCTCTGTGAAGGAGTTTGGGGAGGGTACTCCTGTCAGAAACATATAATTTACTGAATTTGAGAATGGGCAGCCTACTTACCACAGCTGGTGATGGAACATGAATACTGGCAACAGACCGAGGTCTTATGTGATTGGCTAAATGGCACAGAACCACTCCATCCATTAATGCTGCTCCAATGTCATCTGGCAAAGTAACCTTCAACCGTGACTCAAGGTTCTATTGCAAATAAGAAATATATAAACCAAGTTAATGTTCAGTGTCAAGGTAGTTTCGGAGCAGATCGGGTTTATATTTTCAGTGCATGTAAGTCGGCGTGGCATACTGGTCTGAGTGCTGGACTCATCTCCCAATGAGGTTTCAATCCCTGCTCTGCCACAGACACCTACCAGTAGTCATGGGCAAGGCACAGTCTAAGAGGGGAAGACAACGGCAAGCCTCCTTTGAATAAATCTTCCCAAGAAAATCCTATATTTTAGCCTCCAAGATGGAGTAGTGGACTGAGTGATGGATTAGAACTTTAGGCGATCAGGGTTTGAACCCCTGCTCAGGCATGAATACTCACTGGATGACTTTGGGCAAGTCACCTTCTTTCAGCTGAAGAAAAAGGCAGCATGAAACCTCCTTTGAATAAATCTTTCTGTAAATCTTACTTTGCCACCTCATCATGATGTGAAGGTGACTTGGGTCTCTCAAAGGCTCTGATCGCCCAGTGTTAGATCTGGCAGGTTTCAACAGACTGCCATGGCTATGAGCCCAGGGCCAGAAGTGGATTGTGTGTCTGTCCCCTATCCAAGTGCAGAGTGACCCCTCCTAGTCAAATACAGAGACGATCATCTGTGCATGTGTTTGTGATCTGGGTAAAAAGAAGACCCTGTTGCCATAAGGACAGATTTCCAGGGTATATTTCAACTGAATGTACTCAAATGGATCACTGAACACAAATATATTACTCTGTGAACATCTATTTTAGATAGCAAATTACATGGCGCAGTTGCTTTATCTGCTCCCTCTCTTCTCTCAAGTGCTCCATTTTCCTCCTCATTGTAAATCCAGGATCTACAATACTGTAGTCTTGACGAGAACGACCAAAAGCTGCAAATGGAAAGAGAAACATTTAAAAGGTCTTCTCCTTTTCTAATAAATAAACAAACTGAACAACAGAAATGAGGGAAACAACAACAACAACAATCTGTTGATTAATTATAAATAGATCAACAGATCACAAATGTCTTTACTAGCAAAACTAAAACCCATGCAAGTTAACTGGCAAATTTGATAAAAGCAAGGTACTATTCCTGCATCCTATAATGAATGGATAAGAGGCAGCAAGAAGCCTTTGATGGAACTTTGGAACAGAATGCTGCACAGAGAACATTTTGAATTTATCCAAAGCAACTGAAAGCAGTTGTGTTACTATTAAGGTGGCTTAGCACAGAGAATCAGACGTGTTGGGGAAGTAAAATGGTTCCAAATTAGGGGAAGGGGGGGGGGAGAAGAAAGGGAGATCAAGCCAAAGAACTAGTCCCTCTAGCCCAGAACAGTATGCTTCAACAACAACTCTTCAAAATCTCACACTGGAGCTGGAGGCCATTTCTGTCAAAGAGTCTTTCTACTGGAGATGGTAGAGATTACAAAGCATGTGCTCTAAGGACTGCTTTGAGTCTTAATCCTTGATCCACCAAGCGTTCCAGACTTCAGCTCTCAGAATCCATGACCGCTGGTCAAAGCTGGCTGGGACTTATGGTAGTTGGTATAACAACATTTGGAGGATCAGTGGCTGAGAACCACTGCCCTAAGCTACCAGCCCTCCCTCTCAAACATAAAGAACAAGATGCTAGTAGTCAGAAGCTACACACTTATCCAATCCAAGGCCTTTCCATTAAGGCAAACAGGCCAGGTTGCATTATGTGTGTACATATTTGGAACAGCTTCCTATTACTTGTAGTTAAAAAAATCAGTTTTAGCCTCATAATCAGCTCCATTCAAGTACTCAGAAGTCACTCTGGTGTTTTTGTTTTAATATTTGATTTGATGTCCCTCCCCTACCTGCCCTGGCCCCTTTGGTAATTTTGTACAATTGGAAATTTTCTGCACATAGTTTTCTACATTTTCAAGACCATCACTTTTTCACAAATCTCAGACAAGAAATTAGAAATCAACTGCCCCTGTGGCTTGTACTGGGATTCTCTGATTCTCTCAAGGTAGTTGGAGAAGGACTTCTAATGCTTTTTGGAAATTGTGGCATACTGTTTTAACTGGTATATATGCTCTCAACTTCCAAGAAATCTCCATCAAGGAACTGCTCCCATCTCTCCTACTTCTGGATGTTCTATCGTCTGTACATCCCTCAGAAGTTCAGCATCTGGACTGGTGTCCCACCTGATCTAGGCTTGAGTCCAAAAGGTCCATGAGAATTGCCATCTCCCCGTTCATATTCCTGGGGTGAGAGAGAAGGGGAGGTGTTAGAAAACCATACTAAGCAACTGAAAAAACACACAGCATTGTTTGCATAGAGCCAGCACCTTTTCCTTGAGATCCAAAGAAAAACTGCTCTATTAATTTAGCTGTAAGGTTATTATAATTGAGATGGCACTAGAGAAAGATTTTGCATGTTTCTCCCTTCTAGATGTAGACAGGAAGCCTCAGGTGTCCCTACCTGGGCAATCCCCAAGGCAAGGAAAAAGCACCTGCATGGAAGGTTAAAAAACAACAACAAAGAAACTAAAGTCTTTGGCACCTAATTTACTTTTAAGCATGTACCTTTAAAAAAACCTCTTAGCCTTTTTCATCTGTCTGAACTTGTTTGAGCTGTTCAATATGTTTTTACCTTGTTGGAATTATTTCAAGATTTTAATTTGGAATTGATATATTGTTTCATCTGCTTTCTGCTTTGAGATCTCATGATAAAAGACAGGATAAAAATATTCGAATACAACAAAATAATAAATGAGGACTTCTCTAGGAACCACACTATCTTGCTTAAAATGAATAACAGCAATGGTCTGTGAAATTTTAGGCCAGGTTAAGTTATGCCAAGTGATGGGCCTGGAGCACAAGGCAGATTTTCCTCAGACATTTCTTCTTCCTACATTGGGTTGATAACATTTCTTTTTTAATAAGGAAAGGGGGAGCAACTTAAGATGTGAGGAAACAACCTATTTTTCTGCTTCTTCCATGACATAAATGAAAGCTAATGCATAAAATATGACCAATATTTTTTCAAGAGAACTCCTACTGTGCAATCTTCTCCCATTCCCACAAAGCATGGCATGTTCTGACCGAGAGCCATATGGCAAAATCAGCAGGAAGTGAAAACCATATACGTTGACAGACACACACACACGCACACACAGAGAGTTGTACCTCAGATGAGACAGGAGACTGTGGAGACACATTAGTATTATCACTGTCTTGCTAAAAAGAAACCAAAAATATGGAATTACAAAATGGAAGTATGTTTTTAAAAGAAAGGCTTGGCATGAGTTTATGAACAGGCATGTATAAAAATGTATTATTTTTCTGTATGTAGACACATGACTAGGGATGTGTAGATATATATAAACAAACAAAAAAATAGCTAAGACACAGACATGCACAGCAATATCATAATGAAGAATATGGAAAGTACCTGAACTTTGTTCATACCAGAAACAGTAAATCATGTCACTTTAATAGGCTTACTATTGGTTTAATGCTCTGTAAGTCCAACACAGCAAACCTGTCTGCTGGACAGATGTGATTCAATAGCCAGTTACAGAAGATGAAGAATGGAGCACAAAGCAAACAGCAACATCTCACTGTGCTTCTGATGCTCAGCAACTGAGCTGTGAACATCATCTACAGAGCTACTCTGCTGCACTTAAAAAGGTTATATATAAACTTTTAGTTCTCTTTCTAAGAGCTTTTTTTTAAAAGGAAGTGCAGCTTATTTTCTTCTTCAATTGCTGTTTAAGACTTGAGAGAACCCAAATGTCCCCTACTAAAAGAAAGCAGAGTAACTGGCTCTGTCAATAATTCCAATAATGAGAGAGCAATAAAGAAAGGTAAGATGAAGGAAATCCCAGACACCTCGACTGAAGAATCACCAAGTTTGTTTACCTTTAATGTGTGCTTGAGTACTAACTCTCAGATGTTCTCCCTCCCCAATGCTTACAGACATCAAGAAAACCAAACATAATGGCCTACTGCAAGGAGGGCAATTATAGTGGATACAGGGGACAGTTAGCTTACACTAAGATCTTCTGAGAGTTGCACTACCATAAAAGAGCGGGGAAATAGCAGTGGCTGGAAATCTACTTCTGGTTTTGAAACACTGGGTTTTTAATTTTAAACCAGGTGACGGCAATGGAGCCTTTAGGAATCTATTTAAAAGGTGGTCAAGGGAATCTGGGGGCTGCAAAAACATCCTTGGAGATCGACATATAGTTCCAGTGATCCAGTCTGCCCAAACCTATCAGACTACAATGTAAGGAGCTTTTTTATAATAAGTAGCAGCAGCAATAACATCCCTGTGGTTCAAAACTTGTATGGATAAGTTTGAAACAGGATTGCTCCTGATATTTAACCTGATCCTTCAACCAAACTGATATTTCATTTTTCCCCCTTCCCCTACACTGGTGTCCAGTCGCAGGTCTAACTCACGTCATCGTTTTCATTTCCACTTGAACTCTTCCGAGAAGATTTATACTGAAAAGCAAACACAGATAGTTTTAAATGGATTTTAAAGCATTTCATTTATGTGAAGTAACCAGCAGCTTGCCCTAAGCTTGAAGAGCTTTGTTGTCTATTGTCTTTGAAGCAACACCATCATGCCTGAGAAAGCACTTTTGCCTCAGATTTGTCACTCTGCCCATCCACACTGAGAATAACCACCAGGCCATTTTACAGCAGCAACCGACTCTACATGTTGGTTTTCTCTGGGGATGCAAAATGTCAGCTTGGAAACCATAGGTATAGTAAGAAAGATTTTGGCTTAGCTCTCACTCAGCAATTCCACTTCCGATAGCAGACAGGCAGATTACATGTGTGTTTGCTTCTTCCAATCATAAAAGGCATCCCATGTAGATAAAAACATGCCAGGAGATGTATTCTAGCCTAAAGCTGCAAACCTATATACTTACACAAGTGGAAGCTTTACTCAATTTAGTGGGATTTATTTCTGAGTAGAGATGTGTAAAATTACATTGCAAGCCTAAATAGGCTTAGCTATTAACTTTAATTGCCAAATGCTTCTGGTTCTACATTCCCCCCCCCCCCCCCCAGATGCTTAGTTTACATATAGAAGACGACCGTGGAACTAGGTGTGCTCACTGTACCTTGCACTTTCAGAGTCCCCCTGGACTTCCTGACACTTAAACAAATCACACTCTAAGAAAAAATATTTGGGTGTGCTCTGCTAAATGAAATTATTCACAAAGCTACTGCATAAAATGTTTTCCCAGTCCCCGTTGATGCTCCCAACTAGGACACTTGGGAAATAAGTTTAGCTGCTGTCACTCCAGAGTATCTTCATCAAAACTAAATCCACAGCAGACTGTTTTCCTCCCTTTGTCACAGTAAAATATCACACTATCTTTGCCTCATAACCTCAAATTCAGAGTCTCAGATTAGTGTTCTTTAATCAACCAATGTATGTTATTGCTTTAGCCAGATGGCTTGTTGTTTCTCTTCCCACTTCATCTTAACTGCTGCAGCCCCACTTCCAAGAAATCCAATTTGGCTTCTTAATAGTAAAAATCGATTCTGTGCAACTGCTACTACATGGCAAAGCGGAACAGCAATGATCATTCAAATATCTATTCTTAGAACACTTTTGCTTTGAATGCGTGGCGTCTGATTGCATTTGTCTTATGAATGAAACATCATGCAATGCGTTTCATAACGAAGGACATTTTTAAATTCAACCTGATGCTTAGCACAGACATCAAAATTATACTCAGAGGGTGTCAAAGAAAGTCTTTTAGGATCAGAAAGCAAACACTGCCACCTCATGGTTAAGTACTTACTGTCAGATTTAAACCTGGGTTTCCATTTCTAAAGTTATAGACAAAGTCAAAGTGAAATACTGGCATCTGATGAAAGATTCAGAGAACCTCCAGGCTGGAAATCTTCACTGATGAGATTAGATACGCAAAGAAAACAGCTCCAATCTATTCCTCAGCATAGATCTGTGTAGACTAATAGTCTAGGAGTGTATCTGTTAATAAGTATGGTCTGTACACATGACCAGACGAACACAGGAATTTTGAACAGGAGAAAGGCCTGGAAGGTGCTGTTAAGCAGGCATTCTAAACATCTCATCCAGTACATGCCTTTGGTCAAGAAAAATATGCTTCTTGAAAAGGATAAATCTGTGGAAGGTCTGATTTGCTTGCTCCGTCTCCTTTCCTCATTCTGCCTCATTCTGCCAAATAACAGGCTGCATGTCTGGCCAGTGCTGTTCATCTGGATGGTCCTTCTGACTCTCCAGTGACTATGGGCAGAAAAGTTATTGGCCAGACTAAATAATATATGTTATTTCCTCAGCAGAGACAGTGGAACAAACTGGCACTTGCTCCCACCTTGCACAGCCTGTGATTTTCCAAGGAGCATCTGACTAAAGAGAGGGGATGTGGAGCTGGACTGGTGAAATCTTTGTTCTAATTCAGGGGTTGGGAAATGTGACCCTCCAGATGCTGAACCCGAATCCCCCTCAGTCCTAGCCTGCATAGCCACTATTGAGGAATTCTGGAGCATCCCAGTCTAAGCAATGTCTGGAGGGCTGTACTTTCCACACCTCTGTTCCAATCCAACCACACAAGTTCTGGAATTCTTTTCGTGCTACATTTTTTGTTGTTTTACAACAGCCTTGTATTGTAATCTCCAAACTGTCTTTCACAGTATTTAAGCTTCTCTGTCTCAGAGATCAGATATCAATCTCCTCTAACTCTTCTCAGTAGAAGATTTTATCTCAGTTACTTCTACTGCTCTTCTCTCTGAAAACTGTCATTGTCTTTTTTTAAAAGGGGAAATTAGCATTTGGGCACTGTTACAAAAAATGTAGTCTTTAAGGGTTTTCCTTATACAGTTTTGATTAGACAAAAAGGGAAAGTGCCATTAAACATTACACTTTACCTGTTTTTAGAAGTGACAATTTTTGTATTTAGTGTGCATACAGAGAAGAATGTGGCAATTTAAGAAAACGATATGAGTTGCAGCCTTTTCAGATAGGGTCTTTAAATTGTCTCCAGATCCTAACTGAGAGCAAGAGACTGGGAGAATAATGAGTCCACTAAAATGTACTGTTCTACAAGCTCAACTAGTACAAATCTAGTATCAAGGTAGCACTTTGCACCGTAAAATGTTCTTTCTGTCTTCATTTATCAGCCATGTAAACCTGATCTCAAACAGTCAAGGAAATTAGGTCTCAGAGTAAATTGGCAGGCTCTTCAGTGCATCTGGGATCCCCCAAAAAAGCTCAAGCACTGTTGGGAAGGCTAGAATGCATAGCTTACTCGCTGATGCACAACCTTCAGCCACATATTAACTCAAACATGAAAGCTGGACAGCTGAAAAACAGCATACCCTGGACTTGCTTACCAGACAGATCAAAGCCTGCCAAGAGGCTGAATCCCACTGCCTTTCAAAGAGCATCACAGCAAAGGGAACACCCAACCTGGCCCCATCCATCAGCCACAGAAGGGTCATTATCACTGAATATTTTCATGGGTTCCACATTTAAGACGCCTCCACAACGTTAACATGCATACACTGCCACCTAGATTTCCCAACAGAGTATTTCAGTACAGTCTGTTTCAATGTATGAAATGCCTAGTGGAAACATTTAACAGTTCAGCAGAGATGACACTCAGTGACAGCTTGCTATTACGGATAAAAATTCCACATTATAGTTCCTTGCTTAAGTCAAAGAATTAGATGTGTTAGTCTGTTGCAACATAAAAGGGGGAGAAAGGGAGGGGAGGAGCCTTTCAGTACCTCTAAGATTAATTCTACAATTTCTCAGTTAGTTTTAGAGATGCTGCTAAGATTCCTCTCTCCCCTTCCTTTTCCCCCCTTTTCATTTCCTTGCTTACTGGAAATTAAGAAGCAAAGCAAATCTTGCTACTTGAATGCCTTAAAAAGGAAGAGGAAAGTCTTTATGTTATTAGATGTTCAGCCCAGTAATCGGAACGTACTTTGAAATATTCTCTTCTGATTTGCTTGCTCCGTCTCCTTTCCTCATTCTGCCAAATAACAGGCTGCATGTCTGGCCAGTGCTGTTCATCTGGATGGTCCTTCTGACTCTCCAGTGACTATGGGCAGAAAAACAGTCAGTTTAAACTCTCAGCTATTACACTCTGATCTCCCCCTATGAGAAGTGTCTCCTGATCTCTAGAAGGCTCTCCCAGAACCAGGCCTGGTGAAAATAAATACGTTTCATCCCAAGCAAAGAGTTTTAAAAATTAGGATTAGGACTGGCCAATATCATTCACCTCCATTTTACTTCTGGTTTAAGATTCAGTAAACTTACTGATCAAGCTATTAAGAGTAAATAGCTCTACATTTGGAATCAGTTTCTTGCTGCTTGGATATAGTATTGTTGAAGGTTATTACTAGGGGATGGGGAAGGAGAAAAGTAAAATAATAAAAAAAAAAAAAGACTCTTAAAATTTGAGGAGACACTAGCATTCCCAGTGAGACAATACCACTGCTAACCTTTACCTGCTTAAACAGTTGGCTGCAGAAAACTGGGAAACATAGAAGACAATGTAGTGGTAGGAAGGCAGAGAAAAACTAAGTACTGATTTCTAAAATGGTGTTGATCACAGTAGAAAATAAGTGATGGTTTAGCATTATACAAATGAGTCTGTCCTGATAGGTGGCATTTTCCTTATCCAGTTTGGTTGGGAAGAGCTAAGAAGCTTTTCCTTCCACTTAATGCTACATGAACACAGGCAATCTGGTCAATCTTAACTATAGTACACAGAAACAAGCCAGCTTCAAAGTCAGGTTTACTAAGGGAGGTTGCAGACTGCCAGAAATAGTGCAAATTGAGTCCACTTTTAGGGTTAGGGTTAGTGCTAGGGAGTCATGGGAATTGGTTTTTTTTCTGAGACACTGAGCCTTCTCTGTCAGAGAGCTCTGGTGCCGCAATAAACTGTAATTCCCATGATTCCCTAACCCTAACCCTAAAAGTGGACTCAAACTGCACTATTTCTGGCAGCCTGCAACCCCCCTAAGTTGGCTTGATTTCACAGTAAGATCATTGGCTTTCTGAATCAACAACCTGGTGGTTCAATTTTGCCTCCAAACGTTTGAGGCCATGGGCAGGGTTATCAATTACCATCTAATACAGAACTGAACTTGGTATCCCTGATTCACAAGATAATCTGAACTATGGGTATAATCACCCTGCCACGCAGACAAGTAAGCCAGTAAAAACTGAACAGGCAAAAATCATCACAGCTGCCCACAGAGATGTGTTTGACTCTTGTGTCTCTATTACCTGCCAGCCGTATGGTGATGATGGAGAGTTTGCCTCGTCTGCTGAAAGGCTAAATGGAAACAGACAAACATGTTTTTATTACATTGGTTTCACCACACACTACATTTCATTACTTTTTCCTCTGTTACAATGCCATCTCATAACCAAGGGAGGGAACTTACAACTCGAAGAAGAATATCCCAAAATGGTTCTTTGCAATCAAATGGACCAGAAACTCAAGGATTTAAAAAGAAAAGGAGAAAACCATCTATACAAGTTGGACAGGCATGAGTGACTACCTACTGAAAAACACACTGACAACTCTGAGGGGAATTATTTTCTTTCCGAGTATCAGATTTCTTTACCAGTAATCTCTCAGGGGCCATATACCTGTTGTCAACGGTGACATTCTCTCTCTGCCCATCCTCCTATCTACCTGAGAGGAGTCATTGAGAGAGCGACAAATACTCCTGCAAGAGGTCTAACATACCACTCTCAAATCAGGTGAAAGGTTGCATGAAATTAGTCTGAGAGCTACAGGTTGCCTACCAAGGGTTACTACAAGTAATTACCAGAATCAACAGTCTATATTATATGCTTAAAAACTTAGCCTCCATTAAACAATTCAGGTACTGAAATGTAAAGCATTGCTTCACAGGCTACCTAGTAAATTTCCTCCTTTAAAGTTCCAGGGACTGCTACTACATTGGTTCCCATTAGTTACAAGTTTCTTTCTTTCCTGAAAACTCTCTGAGGACTAACAGTTGCTATCTCATCAACTGGTACTGATCCACAGATCACCACTTTGAGTAGCAGTTAAAGTCACAGCAATTTAGGCATGAGCAGCCAAAAGGACAAACAAATGGGTCCTAGAACAGCGAGGGACTTAGAGATGTCTCATCCATAGGGTCACCATGAGTTGACATCGACTCGAGGGCAGTTAACAACAAAAACTTTCATTGCACTACTTGCCTTTCAGATACATGTATTCCTAGAATTGCATTTGTGGCAATAATCAGCCTTTCTAAAGATTAACAGCAAGTCCAGTTGTTTTCTCAAATACTAAGAAGCACAAGGCTTTTTAGCTATTTGCCAAAACATTAACCAAGCAAGAATTCAGCTACCACTGACCTTGAAAACAGCACTTCATTAATACAGCATCTATGGAAGGCTGTCAACAAGCATAGAATCATAGAATCATAGAGTTGGAAGAGACCACAAGGGCCATCCAGTCCAACCCCCTGCCATGCAGGAACTCCCAATCAAAGCATCCCTGATGCATAACAGGGACCCATTCTTAAAGTACAATTGTACCCTTCAAAACACTTCTGAAATCCTTGTAAAAATTTTAACTGGCTGTCCTCCTGAACCAGTGTCTCAAGAATCACTGCTATTAAGGGCACTTCATGCAGTAACAAATTCTAGAATCAGTTTAGCTATCTGAAGGTAATGAGAAACTTTCAAGAAAGAACAAAAGAAAAGCAAGTGTCATGAATACCTTTTTTCTGATTCCACAGTCTGTTTTGGTCTATTTCTAGTGCTTGAAGAGGTGGAGTGATTCAGCAGTCTGAATAAACAAGACACACAAATATGTACTTGAAACCAAAAAACTGCACTCTGAAACATTTCATGTTAAACATCATTTGAGCAGCTTCTTGATTTTACTTTAACTGAAACCTTTGACAAAGGTTCTGTAATCTTATAGACTCGAATTCTGGTTTTGGTCAATGCCAACCTTCCCCTACTTGGTGATCTCTCAATACATAGGACTACAACTCCCATTATTCTTACCCAGCATGGCTGCATTATTCTCATCCAGCATGGCTGGAGAGTGATGGGAGTTTTAGCCCCACACATCTGAAGGATATCATGCTGGGAAAGCTGTTCTGTACTTGTCCTCATACTGTTTCTAATAGTTCTTAATCTGGGTCAGATAGTCAAAGGAGGCGGCAGGTGAGAAGCACCATTAAACAATCAGCCCAGTCAGAGGATTGGGGAGAAAGACAGTAGAGAACATGAAACACCACAACCGGAACAGTGAGAAAGCAAGATTCAGAACAGGAAATATGAAGAAAAAGAAAAGAAAAGAAAATGTTGGGTTTGGGCTAAGATACCAACCCTACCATATCTTCCGAGCAGGACACAAAGCTGGATTGAGCCCTAAACCTAGATAGGAAGGGGACAGGGGGCACATGTACTACTGAAAAATAAAGCAAACAATGCAAAGTGGATGAATTCCACTTCTGGTCCTCAGCAATGGATATTTTGTGATGATAAACAGTACAGGGAGGCCTTGCAACCTATTTAAAAGGTAAATTGTTTCATCTGAAGGCTTCTTGGAGCTGCGATTCAGCCTCTTGTTTTGGCTAGGAAAAAGATCAGTCTGGAGATTCTGGAAGTGTTGAGGACCATAAAAACATCCTGGGGGAGACATATGGCTCCCAGGGCACTTTGCCCACTCCTGGTGTAAACCTATACTTATGTAGTTAAGAAGTGACTGTGCCACGTCTTCCTTCTGCTGGATACTGACATTGTGCCATCAACTGCATATTGGTGAATGTGCCTGTGAATCAAGCGAATCCCAGTGAATCAAGTGGGAGCGACACTGAAGGCACTAAGGCATCACCCAAGAATCCGCAAATATATGTGCAACATTTACACTTGTGGAACTCTACTTTCACGACTGTGGAATGAATACAAAAGCAATGTCATGGCCAAAAACCATCCACACATGTAAATGAATTTATGTGCACATAAAACACCAACAAGAGGCTAATCTTTGTTTCTTTCATAGAATCTCATCACTGTTGCCAAATTTGCTTTATCAAAAAAAATTGAAGAGCTTGGAATTTCGTTTCAGGGAAGGAACAATGTGGAAGTATCTATTTCTCACTATGGATAAAGTCTTGCCTATCCTATGAATTGATATTTTGTTGTTGCTGAATTACAAGGGGAACCCTTCCCCAATCAATGATTTTGTATGAAAGCTAGGATGCAAATTTCTTTTTGAATTTAATTAAAAAATTAACAAGTCAAATATCTTGGTGAGGGAGTAGGTGGTGTTCATGCCCCTCTCAGTGTTGGATGCCTCCTCACACTATCTACATTTTTTTTCTTTAATCCTCTTCTCTTAAATGCTTCCTCACCAGCAAGAATGTTGTCATCTCGCATGCTGTCATGTGCCATTAATGCATCATAAACACTAAATACCTTGATGCACGTCCCGCGACCCTGGTCCTCTGGAAAAGTTTTTCACTGAATGAAGTTCTATAGCTCAATGGCCTTCGTCTGAATTCGCATTTCATGTACACCAAAACCCAAAGATGGAGGAAGGAAGCAGTAAAGATTGACAGGAGAGGATAGGGAAGTCATTAGTACAGTGAGCAGAAAGGATAGTTAAGAGGAGAGAATTAACAGGGTTAAAAAGACAAAATGTTTCATGGTTGAGCTGTGCATTATAGGATTAATTTTTTCCATGTGTTTGCAAGATTTGGAGGACTCTAAGTAATCAGACTTTTAAAAGGCATGCTACAAATGTTTTCAGACTCTAGTATAGCAATCTTCTAAATTCCAGTGCTTTTTTCAATTACAGGTAATCAAGGCATATTTAAAAATGAATAGTTTATGTATAGCTCAAATTACTTAATGCCATTCATTTGGACAAATTCAGGTGGACAAATTACACTCATATGTTAAATGACAAGGAGAAAGAAACTCAGTGCACGTTTGCCAGAATCAGATCTCAAATCCTTGACTGACTGCTTGGGTAAGTTCTAGCACCTATCAGTCATTTTGGTATAAAGTTTTAAAATCCCACGTGTATTTAGACACAATGTTGCCAGGTAACACACATACAGAAGTTTACCTATTGCTGAGATCTATAGGTTAAATACCTGTTCTTCTGTTCTTGTTGCAGTAGTTGGGCAGCTATTTTCCTTAAGTCTGTCACTTCCTTCAATTCATCATCTTCCTCTGCTAAGACCTGTTCTTTTTGAACCCTGAAAAAAAGTTACACAAAATTTTTCTGTTTTGTGCTAGACGTGTGTACACTGTCAGATAAACACCACAGCTGGAGAAGAACTAAGAGACCCTCCCTCCTTTGTGACATTTCCCATTCCAGAAACTCCTGCTAGTATTGTCAGAGGGGAACGCACCTCTTCTCATCTCCCCAGTCTTCACTTGGTTCTGTTTTCTGAGACTTCTCAGTCTGCTTCCCTCGATCCTTACACACCAGGATATATTGGAAAGGGGGAAGAAAAAGAGTGCAGAAGTCCAATTATTGAACTTTACAACCAGGGGGAGAAAAGACTAGACTGCTAACATACTTAATATACTTTAAAGTGTTACTACCTTAATATAAGAGATTGGTGGTCTACTTGGTATATCTCCTTGGTCACAAGAAGCCACATCCTCTGAGCTGGGGTCAAGGTAATCACACACATCTGGATCTGGTGAGATCATAGTAACAGATCAGGTAGGAGAAAGAGGATTGTTATTTCAATGCAAGTTAATTGTCCAAAGATGGGGAGCATATGTCCTAGCAGAGTTTGCTGGACTACAATTCTCATCATTCCTCATCATGGGATAGGCTAGATGGGAGTTAACATCTAACTAAACCTGATGGGTCATGCATTCCTAATACCTATTATATTCACTCCTAAGATGCTGTGCTAGAAATACTTTCTGACTTTACTCCTACTACCCACCACTTTTGCCCAAATCAGTCAAATCTCTGGTTCTAGCATAAGTAATCCTCGAGAGCAATCCTCTGCTCACTTCTGCTTTTTATACATGTCATGAATCTTTGTAGTTTTACTCTCATGACATCATATTTGTAAACACAATATCTGGACACTTATAGAGAAGCCTCTAACACCTAGAGATGTAACAATTCTGGAAATGTTGAAGCTATGGCAAAACCCCTCCACCATCCCATGTTTTCGGCGGAAGGACCCAGAAATTTTTAGAAAAATAGGGGGGAGTGATATTAGCACCTTTTACAGATTGAAGGGTCACTTTGTTATTTTAGGAACACAAAAGGTATTATGTATAAATTTCAATATACTATTTTTCAAAAATTCAGGAGGGGTGGGCAGGTCTGGGTGGTTTTTTCAGGTTTTTCTTCCTTCTTCCCCCCACCTCTGGCTTTCACATCTCTACAAATCCCAGTTTCATTTCATATAACCCTTAGCCATACTTTAGCATTATAACAGCAAGTCTGGCATGGCTTTGAGGAGAATAAATACATTTGCTTCTGTTCCAAAACTGTTTGTCTTTTCACTGGACAAGAATAAATGATAGTTTCAATAAACCAAAATTTCAATCAATATCAAAGAACAGCTTACAATAATTGCTTGCTGCAACCCACCACAGGGTAAATTAACTAAAACTCAGTGTGGATATAAGGAGCAATTCTACATTCTTGAGAGGTAGAGATTGGGATGTACCTTTATGCAACTCAGGTTTGTTTCCTATTAATTGATTGTCGTTTCTGAGTGTCTGCTCCCGTGTTGATTCTGATACCTGAGAGTGAAGGCTGATTGTGTCATCATCAGATGGCTGAAAAAAGCAGTTAAGAGTATAACCTGCATATTCTACATTCTCTTCTGCTAAACTTGTGTCACAAAACACTCTTCCCAACCATCACCAAAAGAGATCAGTGCAGTACAGTTCTGGGTAACAAGTCTACACATGGAGCATTCCCCCACCCCAACCTGAAAAAGCAGGCAATACACTTTACATCTTATTGTCCATCTAAGAAATGGATTAAACTTATTAAGAAGACTTCTTCAAACACTAGTAACATGTTGCCAAAAGCACACACAGAAACAATGACATGTGTTCCAGGTGTGCTTGCTGAATACACACGAATCAGTCAGAGTGATTCCTTTTTAACACCATTAGGTCTGCAAGATATGGATTTTATGTCAGGCTATAATGACATTACCATGTGGAGGGATAACTAAGAATGGCAAGAGCAATGCTTCAGAAAGGGGCTATTAAGGGTAACATATGCAAACTGTCTTAATATACCTCACAGCTATTTTAAACTTATATTTGATAATGTAATACAGAATGGGTATTGCAACCAAACTAAGATTTCCCACACAAAGTTAAGGCACCCAGAGCAGAGCATTAAAAAAAGCTGCACAATACATGGAGAGAAGAAGCAACTATCCTCTTCCACCTCTTTCCAGCTAGGCAATTTATAAAGGGCAGACTTACTTCTGTTGTGGATAATCTTTTGTCTCCATTATCACTACCAATGCCAGAGTCTGGGCCATGGTTTTTATTTGGATAGAAATCTTCTATACTGTAATAAAGAAGAACCTTATTATGATAAATAGACTGGGGCAAGCTTCAGTTTTCTGCATAATGAAGCACTCCCCATGCAAACAAGTTACTTTTTTTGAAAATGTCTTCTTGGCTGAGATACATAATAATGAAAGGGGGGCCCTACGGTGATACTATTGGATAAGTACAGAAGAAGATTGAGGCAGAACTTTGCTAGTTCTATCTATGAAGTCTGACAAATCAATTGCCAATGTAGGTCCAAACAACCTAAGACATTTACCCCTCCTTAGGGCATTTATTCATTCGCAATGGTGGCGTTCAATGGCTGTATGCAACCCACAGGCTTTATTTTGGCTGTTCCTGGCCTACAGGTTTGTGTTCCAAAGGAAATTTCCACCACAAAAGATGGAGCCTAGTTCTCCCTTTATTGTCCCTTGCAAATGCATATCTACATCCTTTTCTCCCTTCAGACCAAATGTCATTTATTCTGTACCCTGTATCTGTATCAGGGATGATCATATTTACTCTCGTTTTTGGGTTTGCTCTGCCTGGCACTCCACTCAAATTTGCCTTATGGTTTGACATGATGACTTCCTAACATTATCCCTCAGAACTGTTACTGTGGCAAACTGCCTTTGCACTGGTGTTGTATCTTAACAGCAACTCGCATACAGTGGACCAAATCACATTGGTTAGAAGGAAATACAGATGATTGCAGACATACATTTATTTTTGTGCTGTGATTTAATCAATAGCATCTATGCATCACTGAAGAGGAGGAGGAAAAATAGTGTACTGAGCAAAGGACACAATAAAAATGGAATGGCAGATGTTTTGATGATCCTTTAAAAACAGGATTAGGTCATTCAGAAAGCCAAGCTCCAGGAAAAAAAGGTGGAACGGAGCACATTTCATAACTGTTCTTAATTTACAATCCACCTCAAATAATATTGTGAGAAGTTGTTTCAAAACCAATCTGTTACAACATTTTGTACTTCAATATGACGACTGAGGAAAAGAATGAAACTGTTTCAGCAGTAGATGGCAGACTTCCCTTTGTGTGAAACTGTTCTGCTTTGTTTGCAAGGGGGGGGAGAAAGCATCTTCAGTTACTGTAATGTACTTGATGGTGAGGACATGGGGAAAGTGAGTTATTTAAGAAAATGATTTTAAATGTTATTCTTAACTACATAAATAATTCCTTGTTAATTCCACGGGTCTGAATAAAGTAGGCAGTTGGGAGAATAAGGCAGGTAATTGGGAGAACAGCATCCCAACACCATTGTAATTGTGATTTAGAAGTGTCATAATTATCACAACAAAACAGAACCCCAAACAAAACTTTACAAGTTTTATACAAGCTTATTTTTACACATTTTGACAAGGGAAGCCAACCTTACCTGTCTGTGAGTGGCTGGGAAGGGATCCTCTTGCCCAGGGATGGCAGATCCAAGGAATCTGGCTTTTTATCAATTCTGAGGCATGCTTGAATGCTGAGGAATTTAAATATGTGTACTTTTCCTTTTAAGCATATCTGTTAAGAAACAAACAGAACCACACAGATTTAGCAAAATGCATTTACAGAAACATTTTGATGCCATCTTCATTTACTACCTCCAACAACTACCCATACATAATTCTTAAGACAACTAATGTTAGGTGTGACAAGCCTCACACTGATGCTGTCTAGGTTGCCCCAGCAGTATAAAAAACTGGCACGACTGAATAGGGTCCACCAGATTCATCAGCTTCAGTGACAAGTGCAGTTGATATTTTCTTTTCTGATAAGTACAGATCTTTGCTGTGGTGAAATCATCAAATAGCTCTCATGTTCATTTTCCTTACAACTTGAGTGACTGGGGAAGATCCAAAGTCATTCCAGAATATAACCACTTGACTGTATTCAAGATATACCCTGCCTCAGGCCAGCTTCCCTACCGACTTATTAATTTAAATTCTGAGAGGTAGTCAAGCAGAAAAGATGCATCTGTAAGTGTATTTTAGCCGGGTAATGGCCACAGGCAGCTGGCTAAACAAATATCTAACACAACCTCTCTCCTTGTCTCTAAATAGAGGAAAAATAAAGGATTTTATCGAACCTGTGCTGGTGGTATCTGCATGGGATTATTATCCAAGATTATTACTTGCAAGTGACGTAGCTTCCTGTAACAGACTGGTATCTCTGTGATTTTATTACAAGAGAAGTCTAGCTTGACCAAGGGAAGATCTCCTAACTCTGTCAGCAAGAAAGCAAGGGGGAAAAAAATCAGATTTAGATAAAACAAAATATTTGCACTACCCATATGAATCTATGAGGACACTGGAAGAGGATGTGGGACTAGGAGCTTACCATCAGGAAGAATATGAAGATTATTTCTTCTCAAGTTTAATTCTTTTAGTGATTGCAGTTTCCCTATTTGCTGGGGAAGTACCTGGATTTCATTACAGCTTATATCCTAAGTAAAGAGACAACAAGTCAAAACTCTAGACAGTTTGACCAAAATATTAAGCAGCAGCAACAGCAGCTATGAAAGATGACTCCAGCAAACAGGTCATGACAGGAAAGAGACAAAGCCCTGTTTTGTAAAAAGAAGATTCAAGTGGGTTACTATATCCCTGATCTTCGTAACTGAAAAGAGGTGGTGTGTGTGTGTGTGTGTGTGTGTGTGTAGATGTCTTAATACGAGACAAACGATTTTTGGATGGGATTGCTTTAAAAACTTGTGAGATTGGAAAAATTGGTGAAAATCCTGAGTTAGGGAGAGATAGTACAAAGATGCAGCAAGCAGATCTATGCCACATCTCCTCTCCTACCCCCTCAAAACCCACCTTTTATCTACTGCAGCTGTTCCTCCACATAGTCAATTGCTGGCTGGGGTAGAGCAAGGGGAGACATGTCTGGCCACATTCCTACAGCTGGATACACAACAATGAGGCATCTTCTGGGACCTCCCAGGTTTCCTTCAGAGGTCCCAGAGGATGACATCATTGCTGCACATCTAGCTACAAGAACACAGCCTGACACTTTTGTGCCATGGCCCACTCTGCTCAACCCAGCCAGTAAATGGCTGCGTTGGAAGGTCCTGCTGCTGTGAAAAGGTTGGGGGTAGTCTGGTTGTTGTGTGAAATCCATCCTCCCCATTGGCCTTAAACAGGCATCAACTGGACTAGCACACGCATACATCACTGACAGGATCCCACTGTTACTTTTTTGGGCTATAACTCACAGGTTGCCAAACTTTGCCTTTTCATGTCCAAAATATGCAAAGAGATGGGAACCTATATAGGATTCCACAGGCATTGTGGGAGAATGAAGGTGACAGCAGGTGGGTATATAGTAGGTTAGGGAGAAATCTTCATCTGAGCTTGCAAGGGTCTTTAGGAATCTCAATGACAAATTACAACAATCAGGGACTCACAATTCCAACAAGTTCCCTATTTGGAAAAGTACATAGAATCTGAGATTAGAATATCTGTCTTAAGATAATTAGATAGGGACAGAGTAACTTCAACTCTTTTTTACTGGTTGTAGTTGGACTTATTACCCAATGAACATCAGATCAAAGGAACTATTAAAGAACTGGTGATAAAAGAAAAATTAAAAGTGTGATCACGCAATGGTACTGACCAATTCCATTAAGTCTCTCAACTTGCCAATCTCCTCAGGAATGGACACAAGTTTATTATTGCTGACAACTAAAACTTTGAGTGGCAGATCAAACAGGTATTTTGGCAACGTTGATAATAGATTTCGACTAAAAAGATAAGAAAAATCATGTGGTTAGTATCTGGCAGCAATGATTGTTACATTTTGGAATACACAATACAGTCTGCTTAAAGACAGCATGTATTCACATAAGATGATAATATTTTTACTATAGTGTAAGTCCCTTATAGCTAGGCGACAACTATAAGATGATACAATGGCTTTACGGCATAACTGCTGTTTCCATCATAAATCTATATGAAAGCAAAAAATTCAACAAAATCATTTTATTCATCCTAAATTTGAATGTAAGAACTGGGAAAAGGGAACAGTATCTTCTGTGGACGTTTGATATTTATCTGATCCAGTAAATTTAATCAGCTCAGAACTGCCTCCTTTACATATTATTTCTTTAGCTTATTAAGCACTATACTATCGGGTTTCCACAAAACCAGATCAGATCTGCTGATCTATCAAAAAATTTGAATACACAATATCTTTATTTTAGTCTCTTAAAGCACTGTGATGACTGGGAGTGGAGGGATTTTGTGCACACTGAGTTTTAACAATAGATATAAAGTTACTGAAATCTAAGATCAGATGACAGACAGAGAAACATGGTGAAGGATGTCAGGTAACTATTCTTGATGCTTCTATAAGATATAAGAGTTAAAAAGCACCTAGAATGAATCTGGTACAACTCTAGTGTGCTCCAGTATTTATCATTTCTTGGAAGTCATCTGAAAAGCACACCTTACATATACTCAAATTTACAAAAGTCAGTTAGGAGGCACCATTTTAAAAAGCTGACAGGACAGCTGGCAGTTCTGCCACATAGCAGGGCTACTTCACAGAAAATAATTTTCCTCTGGAGTAGGAGAAAAATGTATTCATTATGTATACACATTATCCACAAGCAATGTTTGCACATTTTTTTACACCTATATAAAAAAAGGGATCATGTAAAAAGCTACCCAAACTCTACTCCAAGCAAAAATGTTGCACACAGGGAAGGTAGTGGATGCAACACCACCACCACCACCACACACAGCAAACATCATTTCTTCAATCTTGTAGTCAGTCCAGCCATTCTCTCTACATTCATGCAAGATCAGCAAAGCTATCTCTGCATTAGTTTAACTCCTAGATAGTGAAATAATTTCAAATGTTTACCTTTGCATTTCAAACATCATAATCTGAAAAAGGAATACCAGGGAGAAAATTAGATAAGACTTCCTTGACTTTTTTATCTTTGGGCAGCCCCTGTGATTTACAAACTGGAAAACACAACTTCAATCAAGTCTTTCCCAAAGATGGGGAAGACTGAAGATTTCACTTGGAAAGCAAACTCTGATGCCAAGTGGTTATGTGCAGATAGCATAAAAAAATTACCTGATATTGAGATATGTTAACATTTGCAGGCTTTTAATTGCTTCAGGGATTGATTTGATGCAGTTGTGATACAAGTTCAACGTCTCGAGAGGTGCAAACTGCCATACTTCAGGAGGAATTTCAGTAAACCTGTTCTTGGAAAGATCTAAAAAGAGAAGCAGGGTGGGGGAATATTTCCAGAAGATAAGTCTTCTAGTTAACAATGGAGTGATGCAAAATAAACATGATTTTCTTGAAATATGACAAAAGCTTTAGTATAATCACCTGGCAATTTGATTTTTAAGCGAAGGTTAAAGAGAATATCTAACTTTCACAGTCAGAACTCTTCAGAGTATGACAATGGGCAACCATCAGTATTTAAAATAAGGGTGGGGAACTATTTCCTACTACTTACTACTTCTGGGAGTTGAATAGCAATAGCAATAGCAAGTACATTTCTATACCGCTTATCAGTGCACTTAAGCACTCCCTAATTAGTTTACAATGTGTAAGCTAATTGCCCCCAACAAGCTGAGTAAGCATTTTAGTGACCTTGGAAGGATGCAAGCCTAAGTAAAGCCTGAGCTCTTGGCTAGTACTGAACTCGCAACCTTATAGTTTGCAAGTAAGTGGCTGCAGTACTGGCATTTAACTACTGCGCCACCAGGGCTCTTCTGAAGTCCAAAACATTTGGAGTGCAAAATGTTATCCATCCAAATTAGAGCACTGAATGGGGGAAATATTAGGCTTCTGAGATGGGGCATACTATGACTTTCAATTAAGCACTCAGAGAAGTCAAAAGAGGGACCACAGCTCTCCTGCCGCTAGCCATCCTTCTTGGCAGGTCAAAGGGAAAGACAAACAGGAATTCTCTTTTATTCTAGTACTAGCAGAACTCTCGTCAAAAGGGAAGGCTCTTGACACTCACATTTTCCATGAAGATCACGGGTGGACAATTGGGACTCCTCCAGAAGTTGTTTTCTGGAATACAAGTCCCAACATCACCAGCCACCCCAGAATGATTATGGGAGTTCCTGTCTAAGAATTTCTTGAGAACCACAGTTGCTCATCCCTGATTTAGATTAACTCCTTAATCTTCCTTCTGACCCAAAGCCCTATATGTGAAAATATGTGTTTACATCTGTTACCATCCTCTCCTGCTCTTCCCCAAATCTTGTTGCCGTTATCTTGTCGTGTACACATACCCTTGCTGTAGGGTATAAGCTCCTAGTGACAGGGATTTATTCTCTTTCGATTGTAAAACTCTGCAAAGCATTGTGAACACTGACAACACTACATATGTGATGCTCAGCACTAGGAATCCATTTCACTACCACTGCTGGGATTAGATATTTTAGCCATTTAGCTAACTTATGAAACTCCCACACTGTCTATGAAGAAACTCAGGTGCTCACAGTCTTTAAAATTATTCATCTTCAATTTGCAGACATGTCCTCTGTTATGTCTTCTGATTTAATGGACCTTTTCAGGGGGGAAAGAGGAGCAGGAGAAAGAACACTAACTTTTCCATGCTGGAGGAAGAGAATCTCTTCGTGCGCTCTGCTGTCAGATGGTTAGATTAAAACTTAAGGAAACCCCCAAAGGCTGATTAATACTTCCCAAATTCACATATTTTTCTTCCCTGTCTATAGAGCCTACAAATGCAGGCCATTGCTATTGCTTCATTTTGCTAGGAGTGAAAAAAGGAAGCTAAAAAGATCAGTACTGGTCTGTTCCACATGATAAAAATCATGGCCTTGTGCAGAAATAGAGAGACCATCTGCAAGAGGCTATACAAAAATAGCAGATGGCATACAATAATCTCCTAATTAAAATGCAGTCCCTAGAAGTATTTTACCATCATATTTGATAAATCTTAATCCTTATGGTTCCTCCCCAAACTGCCAAACAATTTATAGACTACGTTCAGCAATGATGCTTCCAAGTAGCCTCCAATTTTACAATACTATTTTAAATAATCACAGCTAACAGACAGAAACAGTCATCAACAAGATAGTCACAGCAGCAGTACAAAGGACATACTGTGTACAGTTAACATCTCTGCATTTCAAGAAGGATATCTGAGCACAAAAAGTACAGAAATGTACATCCGAAGGGGTTGGAGGGTCTCCCTTATGAGGGGATGCTCATGTATTTGAGGTCTTTCAGCTTAGGAGGAAAAGATGGTTGTGGTCATGTAGTCAAGGCATAGAAAACTGCATGATGTGGAGACATGTTTTTCTTTAATATTTTTCTCAACACTAGAGTTTCAATCACTCAATGACATTAGATAGGCAGAAGAGTCAGAGCAGACAGTAGATTCAAATGAGACAAAAGAAAAGGAACAATGGTGCAAATACACTGCAGAAATAATCCAGTTTGAGAACGCTTTAACTGCCCTGGTTCAATGCTAGGGAATTCTGGGGACTGTAATTTTGTGAGGCATTGAGCCTTCTCTGTCAGAGAGCTCTGGTGCAACAATAAACCACAATTCGCAGGATTCCCTAGCACTGAGCTGGAGTAGTTAAAACTGGATTATTTCTGCAGTGTAATTTGGACCAATGAATATTCAAAACTGCATAGCATATGATGCAAAATATGTGAAATACTGCCACAGTTATGCAGAGATGGTAATTGGCTTAGGTGGCATTGGGGGCAGAAGAGGCAAATGCATTGGGGGAAACCAGTCTATTGTCAATGATCAGCCATGATGACTAAATGGAACTAGCATTTACAGGAGCAGCATGCTACAGAATACCAAAGGCTCAAAGAGAACTATCAGGAGGAAGGGAGGATTTTTTTATGCCCAACCTTTGAGCTTCCCAGGATCATCTCTCTGAACTCTGATGCAGATGGAATAATGGATAACAGGTATACCTCAACTACCAAAGTAGCTGTATTTGTGGGCACTACTTGGATGACAGAAAAATTTGTATCTGAGGCACAAAAAAAGATCCAAAGGAGAAAGATAGGTTTCTACATCATAAAAAAAAGAAGAGCAATTCAAGATATTGAAGAAAACCTTTTATTCAAAACAAAACTAGCCATATGCACATGTGAAACAAAATAACCAGGTCTGGTAAAACTTATAAAAATAAACGTAAACTTTTTAAAACTTGGAGACACCACCTGATGTCTTCATCCAATTTGCATGCAGTGATGCGCCCCCAACTGGCCTCCACTTTTCTTATAATTTCATGGGTCAATGTCATGGCATTCTGGGATTTATAGTTTGCTGTGGCACCAGAGCTCACTGACAGAGAAGGCTAAATATCTCACAAAACTGCATATCCCAAAATTCCACAGCACTGAGCCATGGCAGTTAAAGTGGTGTCAAGCTGCATTATTTCTGCACTGCAAATGCAGCTTGAGGTTTGGTCTGATCCAGCCAGTCTCTTCTGACATTGTTTACATTGGGCATCCCACATTTATAGTAAAAGCACCGCAGGTGAGCAGGTGAGCTGTGAAGTTTTCTACTCAGCAACATCCCAGCCCATCCTGTGCCAGAGACTGAATTATAACTAACACACCGTAAGGGTCACTTGGCCACGATTAAAAGCCTGATGACGATATCACAGTAATCATTCCCCATCGCAGGAAGCTACTCTCTTCATTGCTGTCTGCACTGAACATTAAGCCTCTTAACAAAACAGCCTCTTAACCCACTGACACCAGACAAATCCTGTACAAATCATGCCAAAGAGCTCCAAATACCTCCTGCTGCAATGGAATATGCTGCCAATTAATTCTTTCTACAGATATCCAGTCTCTGTTCTTTGGACCGAGTATGCAGTTCCTCCCACTCCTTCACTATTCTACAGTAGGGATGCACAATACTTTTGGCACCACTGAGGAGCACATCCAACGTTGTTAGCTGGGAGCCCACGCATGCACACATGACATGTATACAGACACACATGTATAGAAGTGTGTGTGTGTACATATACACACATATATGTAGGTGCAGAAGTGTGTATACATTTGGCCCACCAGATTTGCAGCTTTTGACTTTTGCGGATTTGATTATTTGTGGCTTTGATTAATATGTTCTCTCTAGGAATCTCTAGGTCCTCCAGTGTAACTCTGCCAGGTGTTGACCATCGCGTTGTGCTGGAGAACCTAGAAGTTCCTAGAGAAATCCAGCATGATTCTATGATCAATTTATGGCAGATGTTGAGTATAGAGTTGTACAGGAGGACCTAGAGATGCCTAGAGAGGCGTTCTCTCTGTTAAAAAGAATAGGTTTTTTTATTTGCATTTTTCCACATTCACCCCTAATCCTAGCAAATGTGGAGGGTGATATATATGTGTGTGTGCCAGTGTGTGCCCATGTGTGTCTGTGTACATGTCGTGTGTGTGTCTGTGAGCATATGTGTGTGCACGCGCACACATGCACACACACTACTTGATGTACAAGGAAGGGCAGATTTCAACTTTCCCTTCCTGCTCACAAAGACCTAGTGATCACTGGAAAGTGGGGAAGATAAAAAAAGTGCCCCCTCCTAGTAATACCGAGTGAAACTGATGTCTCCCCACCAGCAGGAAAACAGTAACTCTGGAAGTCAGGGAAGAGAATCCTCTGCCCTGCAGCCTAGCCGATTAGTTGGGTGGCAAGGAAAGTGCCTGCCCACTTACCCAGCTTTGGAGGCACCAACCAAGGGTTGCACCTGTTCCAAAGAGTGATAAATGTGCTTATTCTATCACTGCATGCCATATAGGAGGTCAGAGCAGCAAATGCTACAAGGATAGGATTCTGCAAACCAGGCCAATATCAAGAGTGCTGTTTATAAACCAAAATCCTCTGAAAATTTTGGGGGAATGAAGGCTGCTGCCCTTGTTCTGAACATCCCACATTTATCGTAGAAGTATGGCAGGCGAGTACATTTTGACTTTAGATTTTTAAAGAGGCACGCAGTGCCAGCTCAGAAATAAAAGAAACATAACACACACACACACACAACATTTCTCTCTCTATTCACTTGCCTGAAAACCACTGAATTTCTTGATCAGGCCCTCACCCTTCAATCAAGATTCCTCAGTTGTATAAGATACCTCAAAACCATAATCCCTTCCACAGTGGCGCATCCTTGGCAGCTGTAATCCACGATTTCTTAATCCCTGGAGTTCTACCATCCTACCTGGAAACAGAAGTGTTCAGGTAGATAAGACTTTGCATTCCTTTTTCTAAGTACAGTCCCAAAGCTTGTGTGTGCTTGACCTCCCCTTCCCTGCCTTTGCCTTGTGTGGCAGTGAGCATTAGGACCAAGTATTGAATGCATTCATGAGCATAGACAGGAAACAATGCTTCTGTCTGCCCACATAGTTCTTCCTTCCTTCAATAAAGCACACCCAAGCAAAACAGAGGGAGGAAAAAATCCATGCTTCTGGCACATGCTTTTAGTGCATCCTCTTGGTTTACAATGAAAAAGGCCCTGCAGTTCTTACAACAGAACTGCTGCACACCAGTTTCCTTCACATGTGCAAAAAAAAGGAATTATGTCAAAGATGTGCCGTCAAATCCCAAGCCCCATTAGCTTCAGCAGCTTCTTATCCAAACTGCAGCATTCAGATATATTTCTTTGAATGTTCCCTGTGCTATAAATCACTAAGATTCGACTTATAAATCCATTTAAGCCTAGCATGTAGGAGCTGAAGAGCTGCAAGGAATAATCTAGGAGCAACCTGGCAGCAATAACAACTAGATTCATGTGCTGGAAGATTACAGAAAGAATATCTTGCTATGCTTGCAACTCAATCTTATGTAAGTATACTGAGAAGTTAAGTCCCACTGAATCCAACCAGGTTTGTCCCCAGTTAAATAAAGTTATTTCAATGGTGACATGAGCTGCATGTAGGTCTTGGGAACCCACCAACTATCCAAAGTCCCCAGCATCCCCCATTTTAATGAAGGACAAGAAATTAATTTCTAAGCCCTCAACATCACCTCTAAATGCTGGAAAACCTCTCCGCAGAGAAGAGGCTCCCCACTCCCCAAACAGGCAAAACAAAAATGGCTTGAAAGGTGATGTGCTGAACATACCCTTCATATAAGTTCAACAAATCAAATTTTAGCAGTACTATGGAATATTCAGCTTTGTCAACCAACTGAGCAGCTTCGAAAGAAAGGAAGGAAAACCTATCTTTCATACTTCCTTTTCACCACTGCTGATACATTTGCAAATCACGCACAGGCTGCATGGGTCAGTTGGAAGAAATGTACGCTGACGCCAGGTCTGCTCATCTTTGAGACTCCAGTCCCAGATTCCAGTTATTGTTTCCCTTTAATGCCTATAGTGAACACTGTGAACATTCTTGAACCAAAGTAAAATGCATCTGGGAGTTTTCTTCTCCTCACATACCAGTAGCCACACCTGGCTCAATTCCCTGTTATCTTAAAGAATGGCTAGGTATCCAAGTTGTGTATTAGCGAAGTCAAGGAATGTGACCTGACAATTCTTATTAAAGCCTAAGCTTTACTTTTATGATGTATGATTTATGTTCCAGTGGGATGGAACAAACTTCAAAGGGTGAGATGAGGTGAAGTTTCAGATCAACCCTTTGAGGCTGCCACAGGAAAACACGCCAACACGCACACCCCATTGTTTGCTCTCTTTAGGGCCATTCCTTTCACTCTTCCCTACTGATTCAGAAGAATTTATGTCAAGCAGCCAAATTCCACCCCTTTAGTTTACGACAATACAAAAGACCTACTCAAGACGATCGTCCAAAAAACGAACAGTCTTCAATCGGGGACAAGAGCCATGTGCCACGAGGTTTATCTCTCATTTCGAGAATCTGGCAATTTAGCTGTAAAGAAGTGTAATACATGATACAAATGCCGGTTAACTTTCTCATGGGGGAGTATTCAAGTTTCACTGCAAAGTTTCTATGGCACTGAAAGGGCTTAAGCTGCTAAACTGCAGTGTGTTACATGCATAGCGTTCATAGTTCCCTCATTCTTGTTGGAGGAAGCAGTAAATTAAGGCTGGGTCTTTCTTCTTCCTGATTATGTTTCAGGTGATTCCTGTTGCTTTTGGTTCATGCACACAATACTTAGGGGTGGTGAGTGAGGCATTTTCAATCATCTGCATTCTAGAAAACCCTGTATCTAAACACTCAGGTTTTTGTTTCATCCTCCATTGTTCCATTCCTGAAGAATGAGAAGTGTTCACCTCTGAGAAATCTTCCTCTGTGACTTCACTTTTCTGGCTTATCTACCCAGAGCCAGAAAGAGTGATCCATTACAAGGCTTATACTCAACTATTAGGGCCTCAGTTTGCTTTGCTGACATCTGTCACTTTTGCAGTGCTCAGTGACAATGTCAGAGGAGGATATTAATTCATTTCCAAAGAAAGGAATTTATCTTTTCTTGTTGCTAAGGATTGGAGCTTATGTTTCTAAGTAATTATAGTTTCGTTGGGGAGGGGGTCTGGGGGACACACTAGGAATGAAGCATCCTGTCAGTAAGGCAACTAATCTCAGGAAAAGAGATGTCCCTGAGATCAGACTCTTTTGTGTGATATGCATCTTTTGTGCATCGTACTTGTTTATCTTTAAGCTTTACAATCACCAGTGGCATGATGGTGCTAATTCAATGAAGCATGATCGAAACAAATTCCTTATCACTAATAGGGAGCATTTGTTTCCTGCTGGCTTGCTCGCATGAGTTCACATCCATGATACTGCAGCATGATCCCAGTGTCCACTATGACCCAAACTATCATTATTCGGGGCTAATGTTTTCTTATGCCCATCAGGAAACAGAAAAGACTCCTCTAATCCAGTGTCATTCTGATGTTTAAGGGATGAACCACTTACAAATACCTCCTGCTCCTCTCTGGAAAATAATTTAGTTGGTTATATATATTTTTGTCTGACTATACAGTAGTCCCTCCACATTCGCTGGGGATAGGGGTGAAGGACCCCCGTGAATGTGGAAAAATCATAAATGGAAGAAAAACGCTATTCTTTTTACCTAAGAGAACACCTCTCTTGGAATCTCCAGGTCCTTCAATACAACTTTATGGTCAACATCTGCCAGAAGCTGATGACAGAATCATGCTGGAAGACCTACAAATGCCTAGCGAAGTGTTTTCTCTAGGAACACCTAGGTTCTCCAGTGCAACTCTATGGTCAACTTCTGGCAGAGTTGTGCTGGAGGAACAAGAGATTTGTAGAGAGAACATATGAATCAAAACTGCACATAATCAAATCCACAAAAGTCAAAGCCACAAATGTGGAGGGTACCGTACTTTAATTATTTTGCACTTGCAAATCCTGGACGTTCCTCCAAAAATGTGTTTTATTTTCATTGAGCCTGGGTTGGGTTTTTGTTGGGAAATTAGGTAGGACTACAGCACAGTCACACACAATGTTTATGAATAAATTATCCTTTTTACTCCAGTCTGGAATAATAAGAGAGTGATCAACACAGTTCTGACAGTGATAAAGGTCTAATAGGACATTATACCTAATGAGGGTCTCAAGGAGGCTGGTGATGAAGCAGTTTAATTTGACAGGGCCCTGGGGTCAAAGGAGCCATCTTCAAGATTCAACAGAGCATCAGCATTATTTATCTGATCAGGAGCGCCAAGGAAGCTCCATTACTAGGCAAACACTCCAGAAAAATTAAGTTCTATTAACAGCTATCATGGCTGCTTGCTTTGACAATTCCCCTCCAGCCAGTATTTCATCATAAATAAGGAGAAAGGCTTTAAACAGGAAAAGCAAGCTCTGAGGCAGGCATGGAAAAGAATAAAAGTGCCTGAACTATGTAGGTGCTCTGAACACTCATTTGCTTTCAGGTCCAAATCAAAGCAGTTGTTACTGGGCTCCAAAACTCTTACAATACTGTATGAACACACTCTGCATTGAGATCAGCTACAAAGGTTTAAGGAAAAAATGATAAAGCTAAGAGAGGTGGAAAGGAAAAGTGGAAGACCACACTGCAGATGGACTGATCCATCCAGGAAGCCATTGAGTCCCTGTACCGGGAGGAAGGCAGGATGATCATAAAAATTATAATTATAATTATAATAATACCCTGAATTTGTAAGAAATGAGCAGGTTCCTGATGAGTGGGACTCTTGGAAGTCTCTTGTTCGAAGGGCTGACAACCTGACAGCAAATAATACTGAAAAAAGCAGATCCTGTTAGTGTTCCTGCCAGAGCATAGTTAAGCTGATGGCCATGACAGAAAGCATCTTTTCAAGGGCTGGGGCCACATTTATGGACTCTCTTCCCTGCCCCAAAGATTCAATAGCTCCCTCCCTATGGTTTCATCTCAGACTGAATTTAGTTAAGATAATAAGTTCATGATTTTGTTGCTTCATGTTACACTTGGCAACTGTGTTTTCCAGACAGTATGACAATTTTTATTCTTCTTCTAGCTTATTATGTTTAATGTTAACTGCATTTTGTTCACCACGTTGGGATAACATCTATCTTTTGAACATTAGCTTTGAAATTTCAAACAATGTAAAAAATAAAAAAGGTATCTGATCAGCTAGCCCTTCTGTAACACTAACTGCACTAGTTCACAGCAGATACGAGTAAATCATGACTAAAAGACTTCACCTTAATTGTTCACAAGGAAGAAGAATGCTTAGAGGCCCAAGACCAATCCCAAAACAAATGCAGAATTATTTTTGTAGGCATCAAGTATGGTCTAAAAAAGTATTAAATGCTTTGATGGTTTTATTAAACTAGATCTGAAAGATTACACAAAATGAAAACAGGATGGAAGGACAGCAGGGAGAGATTACTGCACAAATCCTGTATTAAAAAGCTGAATAACGGAAGTGGTCTTAAGGATGATCTGTGCTAGGACAAGGGAAGTGCAACCCCTATTAATCTGCCTGGACCTTCGTTGTGTGGTTTCCAACAGCACTGCCAATATTTTCCTTTTGCACTGACTACCTTAGTCTCTTCAAAATGCATGACTGAAGGTTTATTATTATTATTATTATTTTCTTATATCCCACATTAGGAACTCAAGTGGCACAATTATGTTTAAGGGATTTCATAAGGCAGCCCATAAGATTCGAGCTGCATCTATAATGCAGAAATAATGCAGTTTGATTCCACTTTAACTGTCGTGGCTCAATGCTATGGAATCTGGGACTTGTATTTTTGCAAGATGTTGAGCCTTCTCTTGTCAGAGAGCTCTGGTGCCATAACAAACTACAAATCTTTTGTCTGTGAGCTGCCTTGGGTCCCTTCTGGGAGAAAGGCGGCATACAAATGAAATAAATAAATAAAATAAAATAAAAATCCCAGAATTCTATGGCACTGAGCCATGACAGTTAAAGTGATATCAAACTGTATTATTTCTTCAGAGTGGCTGCAGCTCCGGTTGACTCCCCAAACCCTTGGAGTCCCCCAGTCCTCCCCCAATTTTTTTTTTAACTTTGATCACTGAACAATCACTGCAAAATGCTCAAAAACAGAGTGCAAAACAGATCAGCAATGGCACATAACTCCTGGCTTTGGTTCCACATACAGGTGTTGTTTTTGGGAGGAGAGAAACCGGTCACCAACCTGGGAAAATTTGTCCACCCCTGACCTATTCCTTCTCCCCACTACATGCCATGCAATTTCTATATGAAACCATTGAATAAGGTGATTATTTAACAATTAGATAATTTCCTGTGGATCTCTCGCAGCACCGACAAGAGCTAGTTAAATGCCTTTCAGCACTGAAGAGCATTTCGAGACTCACAACTGCCATACAAGGCTCCAAAGAGGTTTTAACGTAGTTCCCCTGGCATAGCACTCAAACTTGGCAGTACACCAAACAAAAAGCCAAGGGAGGAAAAAAAACTCTCCTATGTCCTGCATCCAAAACATGCAAGCTTCACCATCAAAATACACTTCACTACTTCCTTCCAAGCGCCCACTAACCACTTGGGAAAAGGACATTTTGCTCTTCTGAGCCATAAAAGCAGGCGCTACCCCTCCATTTAAATTCTTCTCTTGTGATTATGAGTGTTATAAACCTCGTTTGAAAAAGCAGCAGCCTTCAGGAAACCACGTACTATTTCTGTAAAACAAGCAAAATGGGCAGAATGTGAACTTCCTTGGCAGTCAGTCTGCCTGCAAAATAAGCTGAAGCTTTCACAGTCTGCTGGGCACTACATGAAAGCTTCATGCTCCTTTTTAGTATGAAAGCTTTCAAAAAATATGGAATGTCCCAAAATTCAGAAAAGAATGCACACTTTTCTAATGGAACAACAGTGTCATCTATTCCTCCATTACCACTTTTGAGAATGGCAGAATTAGTGGCCCAAATCAGAAGTGTGTATCTCAGTTTAATATAAGTTTAACGTGAGCATACACATTACTCTTTCTTTCTTTCTTTCTTTCTTTCTTTCCTTCCTTCCTTCCTTCCATCCATCTATCTCAACTTGCCATAGCAAACAACAACAAATAAGCAGTGGGATACCTGCCTTGCCTTTCATGAACTGATTCAACTGATACTCTAGCTAAGAACTGGTTTTAGGTCACAATCCACAACATTTGGATTGACTGGAGGGGGAAAGGTTGATTTAAAGTTTTTGTAGCCCAAGAGATATTTATACTTTGATTTAAACCCAGCATGAGATAGTGGTTTGAGTGCTGGACTATGACACTGGGAGACCAGGGTTCAAATCCCCACTCATCCAAGGAAACCCACAAGATGACCTTAGGCAGGTCCCATTCGGCCTCAGAGGAAAGCAAAGGCAAATCCTCTCTGAATAAATCTTGCCAAGAAAACCCCATCATAGGGATCTCTTAGGGTCACCATAAGTCAGGAACATCTTGAAGGTATACAACAACAACAACAACAACAACAACCTTATTTAGATCAACACAGTCTCTATCAAAGCCTACAAATCATGGGGGCAGTGTCATTGCCTTTTTTCCTAAATGAAACAAAAACTTATGCTGCTAACTTTTCCACTTGTTTTTGAAGTGAGCATCAAGATCCTTACAAAGTAATTTTGCATAGTATTAACTAGTATGTCACCATGCATATAAACATTATAATGTCCACATGAATAGAAAATTAATGAGTTGCTACAACAGTGCTGAAGCTCTCCATTAAGAAACATGTAGGTTATAGGCAGTAAGCCTCTGGACCTATAAAACAATGACGTTGGTTTGAACTTGGAAAGGGGGCTCCAAAATATTTTAAGTAAACATGAAACTTTATGCTCTAAAGCAGGGGTAGGCAACCTTTCCCCTTTAAGGGCCAAGGGACTTCAACTCCCAGAATCCCAGGAGCTATTGGCCAACCTGGGACTACTGACCAACATGGCTGAGGCTTCTGGGAGCTGAAGTCCTTTGGCCCTTAAAGGGGAAAAGTTGCCTACCCCTGCTCTAAAGGCACCAGATCCCATCTGATCTTGGATGCTAAGTGGGGTCAGCTCTGGTTAGTATTTGGAATAGAGACCACCAAAAAATACCAGGTGTTGTAAGCTATATTTCAAGGAAAGAATGGCAAACCCACCTCTGAGGATTCCTTGCCTGAGAAAACCCTATGAAATTCATGGGGTCACCACAAGTCGACAGGAGATTTGAAGGCACATACCCACACATACAGGTGGTGAAAAATCTGCTTTCACCTGTTCCAGACCAAGAACAGTTTCTCAATATTTGTTTATTTGGGGCATTAAGGAATACTGCCCACAAATGTTGGTTTGTATTGGCAGGTGCCTTAAGATACCTACACATACAAACAGCGACTTTGTTAAGTTACCAGACTCCTTCTGGGAACATGAACAGAAACTTTGCCAAATTGCTCTTCTTTCATCCTGACAAATGTGGAGGGAACCTTTAAAGTAAACAACAATCTTAAATCTGCTCAATATGAATTCTCTCTTGTATGGAATATGTTTACAAGTAGGAAAAATTCTGGAATTAATCTTATTTCATGTTTTAAATGTACCTTGTTCCTAAGACAACTGAAGTCAATCCAATACGGAAGACATAGCACAATGGGTATACAAAGCCACCAGTGATTACCCCAAAATATTATTAACCAGTTCCTCCTCCAACCATCAGTATCTTCTGCTTTAAACAGAGAACTTAACAGAGGTCTAAAAGGAAGCCCACAATAGGGACTAATAGAGAATATATATATTCATGACAGCATTGGAGCACAGAATTGTCACAGATGGGCAGAAACGATGCAGTCTTGCATTCAAAATGTTCAACTGATCACCTAATACCCCACCTTAAGCTACTATCTCAATTTCAGCATTAATGTAACTGTCATTTTGGAGGAATGGATGAACACCAGGGTTAATTTAACCAAAGGGTAGAGCTCTGAAGGGTAACCCCTATAAAAGCCGAGCCTTCCTAAGCATGAACCCATTGTTTCCACACTGATTTGCCACTGCCTAGTTGAGCGCTACCTGCATTATTAAACAGTTTCTCTATAAAGCTGTAAGATGCAGATTCCCCGGCATTTTCAAACAAACCACTCCACATGTCTTTCTTACTTTTTTGCTTTCAATATGCTTCAAAGGCATAGAAAGGGGGGGGGGAAATCTGTGTTACACCCCGCTGGACTGACAGGCTTGCATATCAAAACAGTGTTTGATACATCCTAATATAAACAAATACTTTCTATTAGAAGGAGCTCACGGAAAGCATCTACCTACATGAGGCATTGTGTTCCCTGCCTCCTTTGTCACACCTACCTGTCATTTCCTTTCTTATCCAAGCAATATAACTGCTATTGTGTTCGGAGCCTAATGCTCACTCCTCCTAACCCATCCTTATCTCCCAAGGCTTCCCATGGTGCCAATTACCCGTACTAACCAATCCTACAATCCTTCATTCCTCCACCCTGATTCTCAAGGCACTACCTTCATTCCCCGCCCCCCCCCCCCATGACAATAGGGCATCACGCCACCCACTCACCCAGGAAAGCCTGTGGTCCAGCGCCATCCTTCAAAACAATGAAGTTATTCCCAAATCCTCGGCAACAGCGCTAACTAATCTTCCTCCTGCAGAAAGCAAAGCTCCTCTTCCCTCCCCCTCCCCATTATGGCGTACACCCCCCTTTGCAATGGAGACTCCCCCCTCTTCTCATGGTCCAGCCTCACTGATATGTCCTCTTGTAACACTGCAAGCACTCCATTACCTTGGTCCCCTGCCGCACAGCCTGGTCCTTTCAGATTTATGGGGTGGAGGAAGAGGGGTGTGGGGGAAACCAAGAAGGACAAAGCCATTCTCATGTCCACCTCCACCTTTACACACACACAGCAGGCCGGTCAGCTGGCTTAGCCCTTGCTGAGCATACCAAGGATCTTACTTGGTATTTTTGAGGTGGCTTTTTGTTTTGTTTTGTTTTAAATAGATGTTGGGAACCATCTGCCTGAAAAGCAAGGACCAAATGGGTGAAGTAAATTAAAATAAGCTAAAACTGCAGGGCCTTTGCCCTCCCAGCTTCACTTTCTTTCCCTAGATGCCATTTTGCTCTGCAGCAGAGCCTGACCCCAGTCCCTTCCAAAAGAAAACTCCAGTTTCCCTTTCAATACACTGGAAGACATGCCCCCCCCCATTACCAGACTATAGCTTTTATTCCGCCTTGCATACATCCAGAAAAGCTCTACGCAGGGCCATAAATAAAACCAAGGCAATTCTCTTTTGCCTAACTTTGTTGCTGCACGCCTTCAAGTCATTCCTGAAATGGCGACCCTGCCATGGGGTTTTCTTCGCGAGGTTTGTACTGAGGAGGTTTGCCATGGCCCTCCCCTGAGGCTGAGAGCATGTGACTTGCCCAAGCCAGGTTTCATGGCTGAGCTGGGAATCGGAACCCTGGTCTCCAGAGTTGTAATCCAACACTCAACTAACTATGCCATGCTGGATCTCTACCGGAACCCAAAGTCTGCAACCTTTTCCTTCTTGGGATGGCTCCCCTCTGCCCCTACCATGGCACAGGCCTCCTTCTTTGCAGGATGACACTCTCCATCATCCCCAGCCACTGTTTGCATGTGTCAGAGATGATGGGAATTGTGGAGAGCATCAAGTTAGGGGAGGGTAAGGCAGATTTTGACAGCTTTCTTGCCCTACTTTACCTGAAAGTGCCCAATTTGACACTTTACACTTCCACCTGCCCAAAGCAGATGCCCTCCAGAAGCGCGTTGGGCTCCAGAGCCGTCACCATCCGCACTGGCTGGAGATGGTCAGTAGTTCAAGCCATTAGGGCTGCCCTTAGGGGAAAGTCTACTATTATTGCTGTTGTTGCTGTTTATATAGTACCATCCATGTTGTTGTTGTTATTATTATTATTATTGTTTATATAGTATCACCCATGCATTGGCGCTTTACAAACAGTTGCAAAATAAAACATTTATATACTATTCAACGATATAAAACACTAAAATACAATAGCCCCCACACAAATACAAATAATCAAATATACTAAAGATATAAATCATTTACCCTATTCAGAAATAGTCTATATGGGCTGGGCTACAACTGCCACCGTCAACACAACTGGGTGGGAATGATGGGAGTTGTGGTGAGCAGTTCATGGGCATCCAGGGGGCAGGAGAAGACTGCCTAAACCCTATTGCCCTGTCATGGCATTCTCCAGGTGGCTTCCCATGCCATCACCCCACATGCAATCCACTGGGGATTGATGGGCATTGCAGTACAAATGATGTGGACTGCACTTGGTCCAGGGGGCAGGGTGTCAAAATCCATCTTCTCTCTCTCCTGCCCCACATGTCACATCACTACCTTCCCCAATGGCTGGAGATGATGGAGACTGTAGTCCAATCCCCCTGGACAGCTCATAGTCAGAAGGGCTGGGCAAGGCTGTGAAAATCCTGTTCTCCTTCCCAACTTGGTGCCAGCTAGGATACAACTTCCAACACCCACAAGACAGAGATGATGGGAGTTGCAGTCCAACCCATGCACACAGCTCCTGGTTGTGAGGGATGGGGAAACTTGTCAATCAGGCCAACCTCTCCCTCCCCCCTCAAGCAAGCTAGTGCACCTCAGGCATACTGGACTACAGGTCCCATCATCCAAAATACATTTATTAGGAACAACAGTCACGGCAGTCCAACCAAGTTGGGCACTTTCTAGTAAGAGCAAGAAAGCTGTCAACATCTGTCTTTCCTTCCCCTCCATAACTTGATGCTCTCCACAATTCCCATCATCCTTGACATGTACAAACAGTGGCTAGGGATGATGGAGAGCGTCATCTGAACACCTCCAGACCAGGAGGTGCAAGAAAAGGCAGCTGTCAAATTCCTGCTTTCTCAGCCCCCTCCTGAAAATAAAGTCCTCCAGATGGGTTAGGTTGCAACTCCCATTACTCTCTGACCTACACGTGGGGAGGCAGGGGATAATGGGGGTTGCAGTCCACCCCATTTGGACTGCAACCCCCATTATCTTGGTCTGTCAAAATCCAATCCCCTCTCCCCAAAGATACGGGCTAACCTCAGTTTCTATCACCCTAACACAAACCTATACTAGCCAGGGATAATGGGGGTTGTAGTCCAACCCACCCAGACTTAGGTGGAAGGGCTGGTAAAATCTTGTTCCCTTCACACATACACACTCCCAACATATATACATATACTGGCTGGGGATAATGGTTCCTGTAGTCCAGCCTAGTTGAGGGGAGGCAACTGCCGTTTCATCCCCTGAAAGAGACTCCACCCCCCATCGCACACACCTACATGAGGGCAGGGATGATGGGAGCTGTAGTCCAGCCCCCCTCTAGCTAGTTGAGGGGAGGCAACAAACCCTCTTTCCTCCCCCAAATGTAGAACCCAACCCCCATCACCCCCAAAACACGCGCACACCTCTGCTGGGGATAATGGGTGTTGTAGTCCAGCCTCTGTGTCTAGCTAATTGAGGGGAGGCAAGACCTATTTCCTCCCCCGAAAGGGATCCTGCAACACACATATACCGGCCGGGGGGTGATGGGTGTTATAGTCCAGACTTTCTCAATCTAGTGTGTGTGGGGGGGGTAGAGACAACAGAGGAAGCCACTAAAACCATGCTTCCTCCCTGCAAAGGGGACCCCAACTCCCATCACCCCCAACGGAGACATACATAGTGGCCAGGGAGATGATGGGTGTTATAGTCCAGCCTCTCTACCTGAGGAGGCATCAATCCTTGCTTTCTCCCCAAAAAGGGACCCTGGCACAGACATAGACCGGCCGGGGAATGATGGGGGCTGTAGTCCAGTCTCTCTAGTTAACGGAGGAGGCATAAAACTCTGTTTCCTCCCAAAAAGGTGACCCCGCCACACACACGAACTTGACAAGGGATGATGGGGACAGTAGTCCAGCCTCTTTAGCTAACCTGTTTCCTTCCCCCAAAGGTGACCCTGGCACACAGACAGACCGGCCCGGGGGGTGATGGGTGTTGTAGTCCATCCGTCTCAGGATGCCTCTGAGGCAGGGATGACGGGAAGGACTACCCCCCCACTCCCCTCCCCAATTGCGGGTCTTCCTCCTCCTCACCGGCCTGGGTGGTGTCGCTGAGGTCGCAGGCCGAGGCGGCTCCCGAGGCGTTGGCGCTGGCGCTGGCTGTGGGGAACTCCCGGAGCTTCCTGCCGCTGAGGCAGAGGATGCCGGAGCTGCCGGCCTCCTCGAGGACCTTCTCCAGGCTGCGCCCGGCGTGAGGCGACGACGACGACGAGGAGGAGGCCGAGGCCGAGGCGGCGGCCGAGGAGGAAGCGGCGGCGGCGGCGGCGGGGCCCCCGGGATACGAGAGGGTGAGGTGGGCCGGCAAGCCTAGGCCGAAGAAGTCCGAGGAGGACGGAGGAGGAACCGGGAGAGGCGGCGGCGGCGGCGGCGGAGCCGGAGGAGGGGGAGGCGGCACCGGGGAAACGGCGGCGCCAGGCCCGGGACCGCCGCCGCCGCCCGGGGCTTCCGCGCCGCCTCCGCTGGCCATGGAGCCCCCGCCTTGCCCCGCCGCCATCGCCTCAGACCGAGCCTCGACGACGCTCCTCCTCAGGAGAAGAATAAACAGAGGGTGGGAGAGTAAAGGCGCACTGCGCAGGCGCGGCGGGGGCGCGCACGCCTAGGAGTCCGCGTCCCCGCCGCGCGCGGTAGGCGGGGTTCTGAGGCGCGCGTGCGCACAGCAAAGGAAAAGGCGCCTCGAGACTTTGAGGGGACGGTGGGAGGGGTTTTAAGGGACGCATGCGCAAAGCTAAAACATCTCGAGCAAGGGGGAAACAGAAGGAATGGTGGGCGGGGCTTTCAGGCGCGCATGCGCAGAGCCAAAAAAGGAAGGAAATAAGGCTGTTTTGGTCCCAAACACACTGGAATATAATCCACTTTGAGACCGCTTTAACTGCCCCCCCGTCTCAGTGTGTTCTAGGGAATCCTGGGAATTGTGGTTTGTTGTGGCCCCAGAGCTCTCTCTGACAGAGAGGGCTCAAGGTCTCACAAAACTACACTTCCCAGGATTCCCTAGCACTCAGCCGGGGGGGCACTTAAAGCGGTCTCAAAGTGGATTATGTTTCTGCAGGGTGTTTTGGACAATTTCACATAAGGTTTTCAATGACCCAGAGGAAGAGAAAGATAGAGGAGGAGGAGGAAAAAGAGAAGGATGAAAAAGAAGGAGGAGGAGGGAAAAGGAGGAAGAAAGATGGAAAAGGAGGAGGAGGAAAAAGAGGAGGAGGAAAAAGAGGGATGAAAGGATGAAAAAGCGAAAAGGGAGAGGGAGAGGAGGATGGAAAAGTGGAGGAGGAGGAAGAGAAGAATGAAAAATAGGAGGATGGAAAAGGAAGAGAAAGATGGAAAAGGAGGAGGAGGAAAAAGAAGGATAAAAAAGAAGGGTGAAAAGAGAGGGAAGAGAATGATGAAAAAGAAGGAGGAAAGAGGATGAAAAAGGGAAGGAGGGAGAGGAGGAGGAAAAAGTGGAGGAAGAAGGGGGAAGAGAATGATGAAAAAGGAGGATGAAAAGGAGGGATGAAAAAGAGAAGGAGGAAGAAGGAGAGGAGGATGAAAAAGTGGTGGAAGGGGAGGAGGAAGAGAAGAATGAAAAAGAGAAGGAGGGAAAAGAGGGATGAAAGAGCATGAAAAAGGGAGGGAGGAAGAAGAAGAGGAGGAGGAGGAGGAAGAGAAGGGGGGCTGTCCTGGGGGTGGTCCGTGGGGGGGGGGCGTGGTGTTGGCCCTGGGTCCAAGCCCTGTCCGGTGCCTGTCCCTCCTCCTCCTCCTCCGGCCATCCAGCCGTCCAGCCATCCCCGATGGAGCCCCGGGAGGCGCCTGGAGCCGGGCAGCAGCAGCAGCAGCAGGAGCATCATCCCCCGGAGCCAGGCTCGGTCCCCTCGGGGGGTGGATCGGGCCCCCTCCTCTTGGCCGAGGAGGAGGAGGAGGAGGAGGAGATCGACCTCTCCCTGGGTAGGTCCCCAAAAGAGGGGCAGGGGTCCCTGGCTCACTTTTGCACTTGAGGGGGAGAAGGGGGGATGATGGGACTCACAGTCCATCCATCCCACTCTCCTTTCCTGATGGGAAGCAGCCTAATGGTCCCCTAGGTCAGGAGTTTGGGGGAGCTGGTGTTCTTCTTCTTGATGCTGCTGCTGTTTGTTCGGAAAGGGTTTGCCACTGCTTTCCCCTGAGGCTGAGAGAGTGTGACTTCCAAGACTGTTGTTGTTGTGGTGGTGGTGGTGGTGTGCCTTCAAGTTGTTTCTGACTTTTGTCAACTCAAAGGCGAACCTATCCTGGGGTTTCTTTGGCAAGGTTTGTTCAGAAAGGGTTTGCCACTGCATTCTTCTGAGGCTGAGAGAGTGTGACTTCCAAGACTACTGTCGTTGTTGTTGTGTGCCTTCAAGTCGTTTCCAACTGATGGCAAACCTATCATGAACCTATCATTTCTTGCCTATGTTTTTTCAGACAGGGTTTGCCTTTGCCACCCTCTGAGGCTGAGAGAGTGTGATCTCTAAGGTTGTTGTTGTTGTTGTGTGCCTTTGAGTCGTTTCTAACTTACGGCGACTCTATCATGGTGTTTGCTTGGCAAGGTTTCTTGAGAGGGGAGTTTGCAATTGCCTTCTGAGGCTGAGAGAGTGTGACTTGCCCAAACTCACCCAGGGGTATTCCATGGCTGAGCCAGGATTCGAACCCTGGTCTCCAGAGTCGTTCTCCAGTACTCAGACAGGGTGACGAAATGTCTTCAAGGCAAAGGAGGACAAATCACCACAAAAAATGTAGGACATACAAGGGAAAAAAAGTAGAGAAAGCTAAAAACACTAATATAAATGTAAATCTATACTTCTTAGCTGTGCTCAAAATGGAGGACCTTTTGGAATTCCCCCTGGAGAGAGGGTTGACATGGAGGGCATGTCCTGGAAAAGGAGGACGTGTATGCTCGCTCTGACCACAAAATGTAGGACATCAACTGAAAAGGTAGGGCATTGCTAAATAAAAGGGCTCAAAAGGCAAATGGAGATGTACATTTGTGCTTCTTAGTTGTGCTTGAAACAGAGGACGTTTTGGAATTCCTCCTGGTCAGAAGGTTGAAATGGAGGATACGTCCTGGAAAAGGAGGATGCACTCAAACCACCGACAGACTCGCCCTTGAAATGTAGTTTTAAAATGGTTTCCACTTCTCAAGGCTTCCAAGAGAGGCCAAAATCACCCTTTGGGGTGGCATCGGAGAAGGGGAGACTGGACGGTCCATGGCTTGGTGGCTGGCCCTACATGAGCCCAGACTACAACTTTCCCACCCCTGAACTAGGTATCCCAAGGCAGGATTCGAACCCAAGCCTCCCCTGGCCAAGCTCCCCTCTCCGTCCTCTTCTCCTGCCCCAAACGCCATAGACTGTGCAAGGAACTGAACCATGGGGCTTCGTCCAAAAATAGAGAGCCCTGCTGCTGGGCATTCGCTTGACACAATGCCCGCTCTATTTATGGCACTGACTGGGTCTGCGGATTATTCCCTGGCAAGGAAGGCCTTGGTTGTGCACACAAACATCGCACTCCGGGGTGAAGTCAGCGGGATGGAAATACTCACCTCATGCCAATGGATTACTATAAAAGAGGAAAAAGTCCTTTGCTTCAGCAAATTCCCATTTGGTGCACATTTCGAATACAAAGCACCAGCTCTTGGGTGCCATAGTTCTGTGCCTGGCAGTCACTTGATTTGACACACACACATATATATATAAAATCACCAACATCCTGGGCTTCATACGGTCAGCCCTCTTTATCCACGAATTCAAGCATCCACAGCTTGAAAATATTGAGAAAAAGTATAAATTCCAAGTAACAAACCTTGATTTTTGCCATTTTATATAAGGGACACCATTTTACTGTGCCATTCCATTTAATTTAATGGGATTTGAGCATCCGTGGATTTTGGTATCCAAATCCCAGCCAAGGATACCAAGGACTCACTGTATTTGACTTTTGAGCTGGGGTGGTTTGAGCGTTGGACTACAACTCTAGAGACCGGGGTGCAAGTCCCAGCTTGGCCATAAAGACCACTGAGTGACCTTGGATGAGTCACACTCTCTCAGCTTCAGGGGAAGGCCATGGCAAACCTCCTCTGAACTAATCTTGCCAAGAAAGCCCCATGATAGGATCGCTATAAGCTGGAAACGACGTGAAAGTGCACAGTAACAACTCTGGGGTGTTGGTACTTTTCTGGGGAGAAAAGCATAATAATAATAATAATAATAATAATTTGGAATTAATGCAGCAAGACTTCAGTTAATGAAGACTGTGTCTGCACTGCAGAAATAATGCATTTTGACACTGCTTGCTATAGAGTCATGGGATTTGTAGTTTGCTTTGTGGCACCAGAGCTCTCTGACAAAAAAAAGCTAAATATCTCAGAAAACTGCAAATTCCAGAATTCCATAACCTTGAGCCATGGCAGTTAAAGTGGTGTCAAACTGATTTATTTCTGTAGTGCAGACACAGCCAAAGTAGATGTGTTGCTTGGGCATGGCTTCTTTAACAAAAGAAGACAAAGCTCTGGTGCCACAACAAACTGCAATTCCCAGGACTCCATAGCATTGAGCCGTGGCCGTTAAAGTGGTGTCAAACCGGATTATTTCTGCAGTGCGGATGCAGAGATAGGCATCCATTATTCGGGTTATTGTCTTTGTGTTAAGCACAAAAGTGGAACGAACAAATAACATGACTCTGACCCATTTAGATGACATTATAAGGCGGAACAAGAAAGGACAAGGGAATCCAAAAGGGAACAGATGGAGGCAGCCGCTCAAGAACCGCAATCCAGCCTACAGCAATGGGAGACCTAGATTCCGGAGTTGGGTGCCACGGAACGCGCAAGGTAAGCGCAACACCGAAGGTTTGGGAGTTGAAAGAATCCAGCAAAGAAGGCTGGTGCGGGGAGAGAGTCACGGGGCTGATATCCAAAGGTTTCAAACTATTTTCCCCCCTTCATACAAATAATTGAGGCTCCTTTTCAATTGGGAGCCCTTTCACACCGGGTGAGTTACACTCTCTCAGCCTCAGGTTCCACTTCAACATTAGGAAGAACTTCCTGATAGTAAGAGGTGTTTGTTTGGCAATGGAAGATGTTCCTACAGAGAGTGGTGGAGTCTGCTTCTTTGGGGGTCTAAACAGAGGCTGGATGGCCATCTGTCGGGCATGCTTCGATTGTGAGTTCCTGCATGGCAGAATGGGGTTGGACTGGATGGCCCTTGGAGTGTCTTCCAAGACTAGGATTCTATAATTCTGATTCTATGGCTTATAGCACTATGATACTTTGCCTTTAAAGCATCAGTTTTAAGGAGGAAGTTCTGTAAAGATGACGGTTAGATTTCAGGATAGATTCAAACCTATACGAAATCCTTTTAGCTTTATGAAGTAATGTCATTTATTTCCAGTATATCTGATCTCTGTTTATTTAGCTTAAATTGACCCTACAAGTTTAATGTTCTTTTAGATGGTTTTAGCTATGTGATGTAACATACTTCTTTTATAATGTATCTGATTTTTGTTTTTTACTTGGATTCTTTTGTTTTGCTTTTCTGTTATGGCTCATGCTATACAAATAAATTTACTTACTTACATACATACTATGATGCCACTTTTAGCTGCGATGGTGCCGCCCTAAGGAATCCCGGTATTTGCAGAACTGGGCAGGGTACTTAGAAAACTCTGCTTGAGAGAGTTCTAGTACCTCTCCAAAGAACAAACCTCAGGATTCCATAAAATGCAGTCACAGGAGTTGAAATGGAATGATAGTGATTGTGTATAGTGTAGTACAGAAGGGCCCCAGGGAGTGAATGTGCGTCTTGATCAGGGGTCCCCAAACTACGGCCTGCGGGCCGGACCCGGCCCATCGAGGCCTTCTTAGCGTCCCGCGAGGCCTCCTGTCGCCACTGGTGCGGCTCGCTCGCGCACGCCGCCGCACACCATTTTGTATTCCAAAATGGCGTCCGGTGGTGCGTGAATGCGTGCACGATGCCTAGCGCATGCGCATGACTCCCAACGCCATTTTGGAATACAAAATGGCGTCGGAGTAGTGCATGTGCAACACAGGCGCCATTTTGTGTGCCAAAACGGCACCGGAGTCGTGCGCATGCATGCGCGCCTCCGCCCCCCCGGAAGATCTGGGGGCCAGCGAACCGGCCCCTGGATCAAAAAGTCCGGGGACCCCTGATCTTGATGCTCCAGCAGTCAATACAGGAGGGATAATTATTTCTGAAAGCGCCTTGGTTTTCTTCTTGCTCTCTTGAAAACTCAATACACATCTGAAGGAAATGGTTAAATTAGCCTAAGTCCAGTTTCTAGTCCCAAATAGATTAAGAACCATTGAAATCATTCCAGAATGGTGACTGTGTTCATGAATCTCATCCGTTCGAAGGCTCCATCCTAGTACGGGCTAGAAATTGGGTTTAGGACATTGCATTTACAGCTGGACTCTTTTGATTTTAAAAAAATGCAGATTTCCAACACAATGGTTGAATATTAAATGAAAAGCCAATCAATAATGAATGAGAGAATGACTGGAAATGGGAAGAAGTGACAGAAGAAAAAGGAGAAATTCCAGGTGCAAAACAGGCCTGAGGTTACTTCAGATCTATATCATCAAGAAGCGGTCTTGTTTTAAAAGGAACAATAAGGAACCCATAAACTGGGGTTGTCGAATTAGGATATAGATCACAGCAGAGAAACGCCACATATACACCTTCCTCCAATAAATGGCCTGTCTGTGAATGAATAAAACAATTTATCAGGCGGAAGATCATAGTGATTAGGGAGAAAGATGATCCAGAGAGGGAGAATGCTTTCGAATGGAGGGTTTTGAATCTTTTGGTCCTCGTGCAATGATGTCTTTCTCAAGAAAAGCACTTTGTATAAATCATTGCATGCCAGCAATTTAATGAAAATAAACCATCCACTGAGGCTGGGGATGGTAAAGAGATGGCTTTCAGTCCCTAGCTGGTTGATAAACCATGCACAGATGTTGCATATACATAATATATGGGGCAAGGAAAGTCCTGATTCATCTTCTGAGGTCCCAGGTGTTTTTGGTTGCTTTTACAGTGTCCTGATTTCTCTCTCCTCCTCCCACTTTCCACCTTTGTCCTCAGCTTTTTTCCATTGCTGCAAACTTGAGTTCAAAGTGGGAAAGTACATTGCAATAAATTAACTTATTGGGGGAAAGGAGAGGAAGTGGGAGGATGAGAAGAGGGGACGGAGTGTAGTCCTTCCCAGTAAGTTCAGCAAAAGCAAACTATCTTGTCTGTTCATTAATACGTTTTGCCATCTCAATCGTACTCCGATCTGGTCACACATCTGTAAAATGTGGGTGGATATATTCAGAGCTCCATTCTCCCAAGTTAGGTTAACCTTAGACCAGCCATTATTTGTCATCTGGCCTACTTCACAGGACTGTTGTGAAGATATACCGTAAATAGAGGGAGAACTTTGCACAGCCCTGGGCTCTTTTGGGGAAAGGGACAAAGAGACAAAAAGGTGGCAAAATAAGGGCCTTTATAGACTGCCAGAAATAATGCAGCTTGAGGCCACTTTAACTGCCCTGGCTCAGTGCTAGGGAAACATGGGAATTGTATTTTTTTGGGGGGGGGGGGACATTGAGCCTTCTCTGTCAGTTTGAGCATTGGACTAGGACACTGGGAGACCAGGGTTCAAATCCTGGCTTAGCCACAGAAACTCTCTGTGTGGCCTTGGGCAAGTCACACTCTCTCAGTCTCAGAGGATGGTAATGGCAAGCACATCTGAAGAAATTTGCCAAAAAACCTCCATGATACCTCCATGAACGACTTGAAGGCACACAAGAACAGAGGGTTTAGGAATTTGTTTTCCAACCAGTCATAAGGAAGTTTTTCTTTCCTTTTTTCCCTAGGACCCAACAGATTTCGAGGTGGATTTAGGAAGCAGCCGTTTTACCGGAAACCAGGATGGAATGGCATCCCCCGACCGGGGCAGAGAGCTCCCCTCGGGCCAAATGGGACGAGCCCCTTGAATCGGACTCTCTCGGTGCAGCAGGTTGGTACCATGGGCATAGGGATGTTCCTCTTCACTAATTTTGTTCTCAAAGGAAGCAAAAAGCGATCGGAGCAATTTTCTCCTTTGGAAACAGTTTTCCAAGCCCCCTTCCGTGCATACTTTTCATGTGGTCTTTGTGAGGGTGGGTGGGTTGGTGCATTTGCTATGTGAAACACATTATTTTCTGCACTGAAATACTATTTTCTACATGAGAAGAGATTGTTTCACATGCAGAAAATGCTATTTTCCTTGGCATAACAAGGCCAGCATCAGTGCTAAATAGGCCTCTATTCTACATGCCCAACTCAATGACTTTCTCTTGAAGCCATCCAAAGGGACTACATGGCAGTAGTCTGTTAAACAAACTGTGATTAATTTCTAGGGCAAGCAAGAAGAAACCACCATGGTCACAAGCGGCAGCGGCGATGGCAGGGCAACAGGAGGGACTCAGCAAAGGCTACCTGCCAGGGCCCAGCGGTTCAGAAATGCAAGAGCATTGCCACCAGCCCAAAGGTAAAGACAAAGGCAGTTTGGCACACATGTGCCAGCTCTTTGCATTTTGGTTTCTGCTTTTCACATTCTCCCCACAATTTAAGTTCCAGCTGTCTTGGACTACAGATGTCATCATCCACATTTCTCATTTGATAGCATGGCCATTGGCTAATCTCTATGGGGATACTGGTATTCTGATACACTTGGAGTGTACCAAAGGTGTCCAGTCAAAGCTGGAAATTGTGTGCCATTCTGTCTCTGTGTGTGCATGCATGTAGGTGAACAGGTACAGTATATCCAAAGCTTTGAATAGTTACTTTTTGGGGACAACAACTGGAATTCTCTGACCATGCTGGCAGGGAGATTGTGGGAGTTGTAGTCATAGTTGGGAGATTGTGGGAGTTATAGTTGTAGCTGGGAGATTGTGGGAGTTGGAACAACTACTTGTTAAATTCCTTGGCCATACTGGCTGGGGGATTCTGGAAGCTGTCATCCTTCCAAGTTACTTTTCTGAGTTCTGGTTCTGTCCATTTTTATGACAAGACTTTGTGCTTTCTCCCAGTTCTCAGAAACTAAAACGCTGCAAACTCACAGGGTAACTCTTGATTTGGGGTGTATCTACACTGTAGAAATGATGCAATTTGACACCACTTTAAGTGCTGTATCTCCATCTTGTGGAATACTGGGATGTGTAGTTTTACAAGGTCTTTATCCTTCTCTGCCAAAGAGTGATGGGGTGTCTTACAAAACTACATATCCCAGGATTCTGTCAGATGGAGCCATGGCAGTTAAAGTGGTGTCAAGCTGCATTATTTCTACAGTGTGAATGCACCCTTGGGATTTCAAACTGGGGAAATGCATCTCTTCTTTGTGTTTACCTGGTATTCATTTAGGGTCCTTTTCCTTCCCTGTAGTAATCGGCCTTTCTGGAAAAACCCAAGACCACCTTTCTTCCAGCGGCAATCGAGGTTCAATTTTGGAGGACGGGTCAGTTTGCTGTCCCTTTTTGTGGTGTGGCAAATGTAAAACAAATCACGTTTAATGTTTGTATAGGTGTTTCTCATACATTATCTCTGAAGTCCTTACAACAAGCCCACAAGGAAGTCTGCTATTACTATTCCCATATCACAGATGAGGAATTGAGACACAGGTTGCATTCTCACTGCAGAAATAATCCAAGTTGACACCACTTTAACGGCCATGGATCCATGCTATTGAATTCTGGGCATCGTAGTTTTATTAGACATTTAGCCTTCTCTGTCAGAGAGCTCTGGTGCCACAAACTGCAATACCCATAATTCCATAGCACTGATCCTTGGCCGTTATAGTGGTGTCAAACTGGATTATTTCTGCAGTGCAGATGTAGACCTGAATTCTAACAATGCTATGAATCTGAAGTTTATTTGCTACCAAAGAATCATTTAGTTAGATTTTTATTTGTGTCCCTTCCCTTCTAGCAGCAAGCCCAGCCGAAAACAGAAGGGAAACCACCAAGGATAAGAAGGTAAAGGGGGAGGGAAGCAAGGATGATCCCTTTTCTCTCCAGAAATAGAAATAAATTGGCTTTCTTGGCAATAACGAAACTGAAAATGTGTTCTCACTGCAGGTGGCAGCCACAACCCAATTCTGGAGCAGTCCTGACCGTGTCTGTGTCTAACCCGCAAGCAAGTCAAACAAACATGTAAGTGGTATTTCCTTGGATGGAACAGCATCTATTCTCTATTTTGACCAACCATTTGAAAGTAATAGCTGTGGTTGTCTGTTTCAATATGAAATCCTCCTCCTCCTTCCCCAGTTCAGGGCTCAACAAAACTTATAACAGATTAAAAAACACATACCGTATATATTCAACTATAAGTCAACCTCATGTATAAGTCGAGGGCAGGTTTTGGAGCCAAAATTATGGATTTTGGTATGACCTGTGAATAAGTAGAAGGTGAAACCTAGGGGCACGTACCAAAGAATGTAAAGGATGAAGCAAAGGAAAACAATGCCAAAGAATTTACAAAATTCCAGTAGGCATTATTTTCTGTGCTTACACTACATAGACTAATTTTGACTAAAATTTTTAGACTTATACATGAGTATATACAGTAGTTAAAATGCAAGGATAATTAGCAAATATCTCTGTGTCCCTTGTGTTGTTGAAGTGTCCAGGGGCCCATTCGGACCACAAACTTGTAGCACAGTGATTCCACTTTTACAGCGAACGGGGCTCCATACTATGAGATCTTGGGATTTGAAGTTTGGAGAAGGCCAGAGAAGTCTAGTCTTGCTTCAAATTACAAATCCTAAGATTCTATAGGATGCAACTATGGCAGTTTTATTTATTATTGTTAAAGTATTTATATCTGTCCTGATATCAAAAATCAATGCAAAAAAGCATTGAAACAAGTTACACCATTTAAAACAAGAAAATGGAACAATTAAATGACCTAGAAACACAGTTAAAAGTGGAATCATAGCACTCTAATGACATTGTAGTTTTCTGGACAAAATGGCCATCTTTCCCAAAGGGTGGGTCAATGGGACTTAAAGTTTCACATTCTCAGCTCATCATAGGAGCAAATTTCCTGGCTTTTTTCTTGCTTGCTTGCTGGGTCTATTTTTCATGATATTTTTAAAGAGCTACATTAGTGGGTTTTTTTTAAATTGCTATTAATTCCCCTTGAATTTGGTCTTAAGAAAGTGCCAGTCACACAACAGACACCAAATAAGTTGTTGCTGACGCTGTCCATATGTTCCTTATGAGAGAGTAGAGCTGGGGAGCATTACCATTTTTGGATTGCAACTCCCAGAATCCCCAGCAACTACAACCGCTGATGGGCAGAGACTGCAATTTCCCAGAATTAGTTGCCACTGACCATGTAGTCAAGGGGATGAGGTCCAAAAAGGAATACTTCCAAGCTCTGCAAAGGAGAAAAGGAACCTGCTCCTTTTTTCTTCATTGTGATGTGACGATGAGGCTTTCCAAAAATTATTTTGTATTTCACAGGCCAGGAGGCAAACGCCCCTTCCTGAGGGAGAGAAGCATCCCAGCCAAGGTGACCCGTCACCAGCCGAAAGGTGTGCCCCTGAGGTTCAACTTCCGTGCCACAGCTAACCAGGTAGAGGAGGCTCCAGAAGGGAACTGTGAGGGCAAACAGAAGCAGATCCTTATTGACAAGCTGCTAGTCCTCAAGGGGTTTGAGTGAATGTGGAAATGAACACCAGAGAGGTGCCACCAACATGGATGGGGCTCAAGCGGAGGCAACAAGAATTTGTAGTTTTGTAATTTTGTAGATTTGTTGGTTTTGTGAGGCACCAGCACTTTTGGCAAAGAAGGCTGCAGACCTTGCCAAAGTACCAGTCCCAGGATGAACCTATAGCATTTAAAGTAGTATCAAACTGCATTATTTCTACAGTGTAAATACACCCTTAGGACTTACAGTCACTTTCTGAATTTTCCTTTTCAGGTTAACTCAGTCTGAGATAAACCTGCCTTACGATTGCAGTCTTAACACTCTTTTATAATTTTCTTCCTTAGACCAGCTTGACGTTAAATGAACGATTCTCTGGACTGAGGAACAAACGCTATTTTTCTGCAGTACGCAACACGGGTCGAATGGTCACTCTGCCCTAACGCTGCCCTGTTCGGTGGAAACCAGTCCTAATCCAAACAAGAATGAGCCTCTGTGATCCATCTGGTTTTCTTCTCCTCCCTGGATGGTGGCCTGGATCACCCACATCTTGCATCAGAGAGACCTCCATCATCTCAGACTGGAAAGACTTCTGTCCATGGTCAGGGGGCTACAAGGGTGGTTGGAGGCTGACTCTTTGTCCAGCGCTCTCTTCCCATGGACTGATGTGGCTACCATAAAGGGCCTTCTGTTTTTTACCTGGTGGGTTTGATTTATGACACTGCTGCTCAGATTGAGGGAGCCATTGGCTACCAGTTTGTCAGTGGCCCAACACTGATTTGGGAGCCATTGGCTACCAGTTTGCAGTGAATTTCCAGAAAAGTTTGCAAATGCAATAATAAAAATAATATGGCACAAATATGGCACTGGTCCCTGGCACATTGGGATGAAAAGAAAGCTGTTGGTTCAGCACATGAAATAGCTTAAGAAGCACAAATCCATGACATATTCAGGTGCGACCTTGTTTTGTTTCAGGATCTTAATGGGAAGACAGCTGCTGTGGATGATCTCCTGGCCCCTGGCCCAGGGGACTGCTTTGCACTGATGTAGATTCAAGTCAACTGACTGGGACTCAAGTTGCTTCAGTGACTCAACTTGGACTCAACTCTGCAATAAATGACGCACTGGCTTGACTTGTGACTTGTATATTTTTAGCAACTGACTTGGTGGCACCATTCACTTTGAGCAGTAAGCAAGACTTGCCTCCAGATCTTTCCGGGGTGAGTTTCTTAGAGGGGAACAGCAAATGGGTTAGGCAACAGGCTTGAGGTGGAAGGATCCTTCTACAGCTTTTCAAAAGCTTTCAAAGGCTCCTTTGATGTACAGCAGGAACAGGCTGCCAAGCAGACTTCAGACCCATTGTTTGGCATTTGCTGTTCCCTCTGAGAAACGCACCCTGCCTCCTTTTCTTCAGGCTCTTAGACTTGAGATTTGAAATTTGAAATTATCTTGCAAGGCCTTGAGACTTGACTTTGGACTTGAAGGTAGAGACTTGAGGTTTGACTTGAGTTTGTTGTTGTTGTGTGCCTCCAAGTCATTCCCGATTTATGATGACCCTAAGGCAAATCTATCATGGGGCTTTCTTGGCGAGATTTGTTCAGAGGAGGCTTGCCATTGCCTTCCTCTGAGGCTGACTTGCCCAAGGTCATCCAGATGGTCTTGTGGCTGAGCTGGGAATCGAACTCTGGTCCCCAGAGTTGTAGTCCAACGCTCAAACCACTGTGCCATGCTGTCTCTCGAAGACTTGAGATTTGGAGTAAAAGACTTGGACTACATTACTGCTATGTTGTCCTTGGATGCAAGTAGGGACGTGAGCCAGCTTCATCCTTTGCGGTGAAGTTGGCAAGAAAGTAGCACCGCCTCGCAGGGAGGAGGGAGAGGACGTTGTTTGCCTGGCAGCAGCATCTAACATCTTCCACTTCACTGCAATGTTGTGCACTGGAGACGGATGCTTAGCCCCACTGATGTGGGAGTTGCCAGTGACCACTACTAGCCCCCAATTGTCACCTTGTGAAGTTGGGCTTCTCTCCCTCCCTCTTTTCCTTTTTCCCCATTTTGTCCTCGAAAGCACTTTTGTAGATTTATTTGAAGGATTTGATTGTGAAGAGTTGTAGTGCACTGAATAAAGCCACTTTTAGAAGCTGAAATGCAGAAATCTGCTCAATTCTTTCTCTTGCAACAAGCGCAGAGTCCAAGGCTCAAGCTGACAAAGGGCCTAAGATGGCAGAGACAATTGTGCTGGGGGTGGTGAGAGTTGTATTTCCAGTCTCCAGGTAATAAACTGTGCCCTGATGGCAGTTTAGAAACGCCATGTGCTTTTTAATTTAGACACGCAACCAACATTCTGCTTCCACAACCAAAATGCACATTGCTCTTTTAGATTTATGTTCAATGTGCTTTTGAGTTGGCCCAATGAAGGTACCACTGTTTATGGATTTGGGATTTTGTTGTAAATATGTTCGGTGTGGGTGTGGATGCGTACACACACAATGTGCTTTAGAAATCAACCGCCAGATGGCATCAGGTCCCTGTCTCTTAACCCATTTCTTCCTGCAAACCTCCCCAGAAAGGGCTTTGCCAGCTGCAAAATAATTCCCTCCCTGTGGCTTTCTGCTTGTCTGATCTGGCTGGCTTCAAACAAATGATTTTTGGTCTCCCCTTAAGAAGCCTGGATACTGCAGAGAAGTGATAACTTTCCCAAGATCTGCATTTAGCAAGATGGCCATTGTGATTGAGGGATGATGGGAAATGCAATCCAAAAAGTCAGTTTTTGAAGCTCCAGTCCCCACCCATCACTTCTGTGTTGGCAAACTTTCATGATCATACTCATAACAGAACTTCGGTCCCTTCCCTGGGAGATGTAGTTTCTCTCCAAAGTGGAGGAAACTTTTCCTTAGTTCAGCAGCTCAGAGGGACGTGTTGGGGATGTGAAACCCTTAGGTCTGAATTACTCTCAAGAAAAACAAGCATGAAGGAAGGGGCTGGATTGGTAGCCATTGCGTCCTTTACTCGCCTGCAGGAAATTCGATGAAAAGTGATTGCTTGCACAGATGAAGGGAAGCTTCAGAGGATCTCCATGTAAATAATTCACCAACTCCAGACACACACACAGAGAAAGAGACAACCTTTGAATGAAAGCAAAAGCAGGTGTCCTTTTCTTTGCCTGTATCAATGGAAGGATGCAGTCACAATGCAAACATCCAGTCAGAAACCCTGGTTGCATTTCTTGCGTGCATTACAAACCATCTATTGCTTGTTTTCATTTGGGTGACAATAACCCCTGAAGATGGAAGTCCTGGGATCCTGGTTTGCACAGTGTCTCTATCTGCCTATATGTTGCAGGCCCTTGGGCGAGCTTTTCAAAGACCCACAGCCCAGATTTGGAGAGCCACTGGGGATGAAAGAGGCTTTGTCCCAAAATAGGGTTGACATGGACTGGTGGGTATGTTTTGAGTAAGAGATTAAGAAAGCCAGGCTGTGATCCTAAGCCTAGGAATGACGGGGTGATGGATGGGGAGATGAGCAAGATATGGGGCAGCAAATAAACCCTAAAGTTAGGGAGTCTCCACTGCATTCCTCCATTGTTACACCTGCTTAAATCACACTCAATGGCAATGGCAACCCTCCTCTAAAGAAACTTGCCAAGAAAACCCTACATTTGCCTTAGGGTTGCCATACGTTGGAAATGATACGAAGGCACACCACAGCAATAAATCTAGAGGAAAGAAATGGTCTCCATCTTGAGACTGAATCTAGATGTAGCGCTGGCCTAATATTCATAATTTTAGCATGGAAAGGGTGACCAGACATCCTCCTTTCCCAGGACATGTCCTACATTTCAACCTTTTTTTCAGTTCCAAAAGGTCTTCCATTTTGAGCATGATTAAGAAGCATGAATTTATATTTATATTAGTCTTTCTAGCATTTGTTTTGTAATGTCCTGCATTTTATGATGCCTTGTCCTCCTTTGCTGTTATGACATCTGGTCTCCCTGATGTTGGTGAATCCATTCCAGGTCTTAATCTGTATTTTAAAAAGGACTTATTTTCTTTCTTTTTTAAATCCTTACCATTCTGCTTGGTGTGTGTGTGTGAGATGCCTGGAAAATGCTGATCCATTCTTTTTTCCCAGGGAACATTAAAATCTCTTTCTTGGCTGGCTGGCAAAAGCTAATTTCACTAATAGCCCATTTTGGCTTAGCATCAGTCTAATCAAATACCTCCTCCCTTCCATTCCTGGCCCTCGATGCATTGGTAAACCATCAGAATTTGGAAAAATTACTTTTGTACAAAAGCTCCCAGAATCCCACAATGAGCATAGCCACTGACTGAGGGATTCTGGGATTTGTATTCCAAAGTATGCTAGCATATAGATATTCCAGATTAACATGGATGTGTCTTGGAATAAATCAAATTGACCATTCCTTTTGTCAATCAAGAGAGGTTGTATCTTATCTATATCTTACCTATATCTGCAGCTCTATCTATCTATCTATCTATCTATCCATCCATCCATCTTTCTATCCCTCCATCTCTCTATCCATCCCTCTATCATCTATCTATCTATCTATCTATCTATCTATCTATCTATCTATCTATCCACCCATCCATCCATCTATCCATCCATCTTTCTATCCCTCCATCTCTCTATCCATCCCTCTATCTATCTATCTATCTATCTATCTATCCATCCATCCATCTTTCTATCCATCCATCTCTCTATCCATCCCTCTATCTATCTATCTATCCATCCATCCATCTATCCATCCATCCATCTACCCACCCATCCATCTATCCATCCATCTTTCTATCTCTCCATCTCTCTATCCATCCCTCTATCTATCTATCTATCTATCTATCCATCCATCCATCCATCTTTCTATCCCTCCATCTCTCTATCCATCCCTCTATCATCTATCTATCTATCTATCTATCTATCTATCTATCCACCCATCCATCCATCTATCCATCCATCTTGCTATCCCTCCATCTCTCTATCCATCCCTCTATCTATCTATCTATCTATCTATCTATCCATCCATCCATCTTTCTATCCATCCATCTCTCTATCCATCCCTCTATCTATCTATCTATCTATCTATCCATCCATCCATCTATCCATCCATCCATCTACCCACCCATCCATCTATCCATCCATCTTTCTATCCCTCCATCTCTCTATCCATCCCTCTATCTATCTATCTATCTATCTATCTATCTATCCATCCATCCATCTACCCACCCATCCATCTATCCATCCATCTTTCTATCCCTCCATCTCTCTATCCATCCCTCTATCTATCTATCTATCTATGCCTGAGGGAGCAAAACTTTTCAAAGTTTCACCACTACATTCCCAAAGGAAGAAGTATTTAAAGTAAAAATATCTCTTCCATATCTTTCCTCACACTGACAGCTATCACAGCAAATCTGACAGCATTAAATCTAACAAACTTAATCATGCTAGACAGGAGATGTCTAACTTTAGCCATAATCCTAAATATGGGCTACCGGTTCCAAGCTTTGCTTCAGATATTTCCCACAATTATACATATAGCGATGACAGATTATATCCTCAAATTAGAAACACACTGTGGGATGGTGGCTTGAGCATTGGACTACAACTCTGGAGACCAGGGTTCGAATCCTGGCTTGACCATGGAAACCCACTGGGTGACCTTGGCCAAGTCACACTCTCTCAGCCTCAGGGGAAGGCCATGGCAAGCTCCCTCTGAACTAATCTTGCCAAGAAATCCCCATGATAGGTTTACCTTGGTGATAGGTTTCATAGCCAAGCAGGGAATTGAACCCTGGTCATAGACATAGTCTTTAAACTCTTGCATGGGTGAAAAGAGAGTTCTAGTCCAACGCTCCAACCACTATGCCATGCTGGCTCTCAAACCACTTGTATCCACCATAAAAACCTTGTGTGGAAAGGACCTGATCATCCATAAAAGGTTTTTCCCCTGCCACCTTTTTCTGCTAGCATTTGAAGAGCTTCTTTGGAAGGGATGGATGCGACACACAGCGGAAAAGTTCAAGCGCCAGTTCTGTCTTCTCAGACCCGTGATTATGGCCAAGCTCAAAGGTGAAATGTTGTTGTTGTTGTCATTGTGTAGCCCAGAATAGCAGTGTGGGCGAAAAAGTCTAAAGTTAGACAACCAGAAGCAGCAGCAGGTCAAGGCGAAGAAAAGCTCATCGGCATTTCAGCCCTGACTCAGATGTCTGGATTTGTTGTTTTCTGACATTTTTGGTCAAGAGCCAACAGCCTTTCTGGACCTGCCAATGCTGAGTTTGCTTTTGGATGAAAGTTGCCAAATCTGGAGCAGTTTCTTTACCTCTTCCAGCCTCAGGAAGTTGCAGCTGGAGCGTGGAATTCTTTTCTGTTTTTAAAACTGGTGCTTTTTCAAGGAACGGCGGTAACCACCACCTTGACATTTGTCCTATTTCTGGGCAAAGGCTGATCCAAAATGACAGGGGCGCTATCTTACATCTTCTCTTTACCACCATCCGCCTTTTGCAGGATTTCCTGTCCTTAAATTCATTTTGCTTAAAGTAGTGCTGCATTTTCTTGGCAGCTCTGTTGCAAGGAAGGCATCATCTGCCACGTTTCAGCTCGAGGTAGACGGGAAAATAGGGAATTGAGGATGAAGTCCTTCCAAAGAAGACCATATACCTCCTTAGTTCTCTTTTCATCCATGCAAGAGCTTGGAGATTTTCCCCCCAAAGCCTTGCTTGAGGTTGGTAGACTTTTGAATGGATAGAGCTGAGCCATTTGGCCAATACCCATTTTGTCGTTGTTGCTGGAAACTGTCAGCAGACTATTTTGTAATTCAGCTCCAAGGTCTGGAAACTAAGCCTTATGAGGAACAATTGATGGAACCAGGTATGTTTAACCTGGAGAAGACTGTGTCCAAAGTACAATATCCTCAATATAAATATCTTGGAGTTCAGGCTTGAACCACTCTCAGATTGATTCAATTTGTTGGCAGACCATTGGTCTCCACAAAACTCTTTCCCAGCGCCACATTTCACATGAGTTGATCTTCTTCCTGAGATCTTGTGTTGTTGTTAAGTGCCTTCAAGTCAACTTTGACTCATGGAAACCTTGTGAATGAGACATCTCCAAGTCCTCCATCTTCAAACTCAGGTCTTGCAGGCCCAGGAACATATCTTCCTTGATCGATTCTGTCCATTGAGCATGTGGTCTTCCTCTCTTTCTACTCTCTTCCAAATCCTTTCTACAGTAGAAAGGATCTGAACTGCAAAATAGTCTGCTGATCCTTTCCAACCGCCACAACAAAATGGGCATTACCCAAATGGCTCAGCTCTGCCCATTCAAAAGTCTACATACCTCAAGCAAGGCTTTGGGGGCAAAAATCTCTAAGTTCTTGCATGGGTGAGAAGAGAACCGAGGAGGTATGCGATCTTCTTTGGAAGGTCTTCATCCCTTTCCACCTTTCTTAGCATCCTTGCTTTTGCCAATGATTCATTTTTCCTCGTGATATGGCCAAAGTACAACAGCCACAAATTCGTCACCTTGGATTCCAGGGATTCATTCGGGCTTGATCTGTTCTAGAACCCAATTGATCTGCTCTAGAACCCATTTGTTTGCCTTCTTGGCCATCCACGGTATCCTCAGCACTCTTCTCCAGCACCACATCTCAAAGGAGCTGATTTTCTTATTCCCGAATTTACCCATCATCCAAAAGAGGAAGGAGGAGGAGAACCTTAGCAGTTGGGAAAGTAAAGACAAAGAGTCAGCCTTGGTAGAAATGATGCTGGAGGTGGTGATGGAAGCTGCAGTGGGGAAAGCAGGCTTAAGCAGGAGCCTGCAAAGGTTCTGTGGACTCCAGCTCCCAGAATCCCTCAGTCAGCATGGATAAAATGGACACTGGCCCCACTGACTGCAGGTTCTGGGAGTTGTAGTTCGACCAAGCAACATTTCCCAATTTCTGTGTTAGCTGGTCCAGTTTGCAGGCTGGTTCCAAAGTGAGACTTACTGATGCAATGCGGCTGACTCTGGAGCAATTTGACCTGATGAAAAGGGAAGAAATGACAAATGCGGTGATTATGAACGGAAAAAGAATTGCTCCACTGCGACTCTTTCAAAACCATTTTTGGGTACATTTAGTTTTGTGTTCCACCGGCTCTTAGCCTCATATTGATTAGTGGGAACAAATGGAGGTACATTTTTAGGACAGTTTGCACTGATTGTCCATCCCTCGTGTGTCTTTTTCAAGGACTTTTGGTTATTGTTGGGAACTCTTAGGAGATTGAGAAAGAGTGGAGAGGGCCATGGCATTTTACAGTACAGAAGATGAACTTCCTCGGGTGGAATCTGCCTCATCAGATGCATGAGGGAGACTGAGAAAGTGCTTGCTATTAGACATGAACAAATTTAAATACTCTTTGTCTTATAGAAACAGGCCTCTTCCGGGTCTAAAATGGCCAAGGGGGATTCACATGTGGCATCCTCAAGAGGGCTTTAGGGGCATTTTTGATGCCTGAGAGGTTCTGGGAAGCACCAAAATGGCCACGGGACCCAATGGACCACACTTTGACCATCTCTGCTCTAGTGGCTTCCATGGCTTTCACATTAGTGGGGTGATGGTCCGTTCTGGTTTGTAGTCCAGACTTTGAAGGAGCTATCCAAAGCACTGAACCTATTTGGGAGGGGTGTGTTTCAGCCCCCCAGACAGCATCCTTAAAGGTTAGAGTAGATTCACCAATGGCCTTGGTACCAACTGGGACACGGCAGCATCATGTACCGGAGGCATCTGTTTGCCTGCTGTGGGAACCAACCCTGAAAGAGATAGGCTTTCAGTTTGGTCTGGTCCTGGGATTATTTTTTATATTATTTAATTTGAAGGGCCCCCATCCTTCCATGTTTAGCTGGGGAAGGAAACCAGAAGGAGACCCTTTTCAGTGATGGCACCTCACAGTTCACGAAACACATGCCCAACTTCCGTGTTTATATGTAAGCTCAAGAGCTTGTAAGAAGCTGTTTCTGCTCACTGCTTTCATCATTTTGCTTTGTCTGTATTTACTTCACTGGTTGAGGGATCTGTGGTCCATATTGATCATTTCCTCAGGGTTATCCAATGCTTGGTCTGATTACTACTGGGCTGAGCAAACAAGGAAGGTCAGTCCAGAGGAGAGGAGCAACCACCAAGTAAGAGCAGAACTCCAAACGTCCCACAAGACCCCTCAACCACAAGAAAATGTGCTTGTTAAACTAATTACTTTCTCATTTCTAGATTTCATTTTGCTGTCAGCTGGGGAAGTTGAAATCAGGAAGCACCTCATGAGATCCCTCTTTAAAGCTATTGACCTTCTCACAAGATCCTGGCTAGATATCTCCTGGTGATATCCCATCTCTCCATCATCTCTGATATTTGATGACATCTCACCTCCTGACCTTTTGGTGATAGCCACTATGTCGCCATCATTTCTGATATTTAGATGGATGTCTCCTGATGATGTCCCATCTCTTCACATTCTAGTGATATATCTCCACCATCTCTGATATTTAAATGAATTTCTTCTGATAATGTCCTATCTCCCTATCTTTTGATGATAGCCATCATTGTCTCCACTATCTCTTATATTTGGATGGATGTCTTCTAATGATGTCCCCTCTCTCCAAGATATCTGATATTGTGTTTCCTGACATCTCCCTACCTTTCAGTGATAGCCACTATGTCACCACCATTTCTGATATTTGGATTGATGTCTCCTGATGATGTTCCATCTCTCCTCCTTCTAGTGATATGTCACTACCATTTCTGATATTTGAGTGGATGTCTCCTGATGATGTCCCATCTCTCCACAATATCTGATATTTGGAAATGTGTTTCCTGATGCTGTCCCATCTCCCTACCTTTTGGTGATAGCCACCATTGTCTTCACCATCTCTGATATTTGGATGGATGTCTCCCAAGGATGCCCCATCTCTTCACCATCTCTGATATTTGAATAGGTGTCCTATCTCCCTGCCTTTTGGTGATACCCACCATGTCTCCATTATTTCTGATATTTGGACGGATGTCTCCTGATAATGTACCATCTCTCCACCTTCTCTGATTTTTGAATGTCCCATCTCCCTACCTTTTGTGAAAACCATCTCTCTGTCTTCTCTGATACTTATCAGATCTCTTCTGATGACACCCCATCTCTCCACTTCTGGTGCTGTTCCATCTCCCATGATCTCTGATATTTGGATGGATGTCTCCTGATAATGTCCTATCTCTCTACCTCCCATCTCCCTACCTTTTGTGACAACCACCATCTCTCTGTCTTCTCTGATATTTATCAGATACCTCCTGAAGCCATCCCTTCTCCCTACTTTCCAATGACATCCCATCTCTCCACTTCTGATGATGTTCCATCTCTCCAACTTCCAATAACACCCATCCCTTCCTTTCCCAATGATGCCCCATCTCTTTCTTAGCTCAGATACATCAACAGATGCCTCCTGGTGACACACCTCATCTCTCCACCTCCATCATCTTCTGAAAAGGATGCCACCCTTTCCCGTTTGACCAGGTCCTAGCAACATCTTCCATCCATGTACCTCTGGATAGTTATTTAAATCCTTTCCCAAGTCTTTGCAAAATTTGCAGCTATTTTTAAGAGCCATCCATCCCTCTTGGCTGGGCAGGCAGTTGACTTCCCATTTGTCTAGCAGCGTTTGGCTGAACTGACCCTTTTCGATACAAGGAGCCATTGTCTCTCGCTTGCATGGCTGCCCATTCTTCGACAGTCCCTCCGTCTCTCATGTGACTGCTGTGGCTGATATCACTTTTCCCATCTTCACATTCTCCCCCCACTTTGGCTGATCTAGATTATATCACTTAAAGAAGCAAGCCATCTTAAGTCAAACAAGCTCTGTTCTTCCATCGCTCCATCTCTCCAACTTCTCTGGACATCTCTAAGTGGCAAACCAAAGAGGAAACCATGGTGCTGGCTGCAGGATTCTGGATGTTGCAGTCCAAAAAGGGAAGTTTTTAAAACTCTGGTTTCTTCACAGCTACAAGGTTTTCTTGCAACAGTCCATAGCTTACCCAGAGGCAGCACAGCAGAGTGGTTTGAGTATTGGACTACAACTCTGGAGACCAGGGTTTGAGTCTCACCTTGGCCATGAAACCCACTGGATGACCTTGGGCAAGTCACATGCTCTCAGCCTCAGGTGACGGCCATGGCAAACCTCCTCTGAACAAATCTTGCCAAGTAACCCCCATGAGAGGGTCACCATAAGTTGGAAACAACTTGAAGGCACCCAGCAACAACAGTAACAGCTTACCTAGGACATGGGTTCGAGTGCAGACAAGTGGCCGCTTTGCATGGGCTCAGGGGGCCACTTGCCTGCACTCGAACTCATGTCCACATGGTGACAGAGAGATGTGCACCCATTTCAATGATCCCCTTTCTTAGCGGAGTGGATTCTGGAGAGCTATATTGCTCCCTGCAAGGAAAGACTGGTCTGTAGGAGAGAACAGAGAAAAGATTAGGTCAGACATCCTCAAGTGTCTATCATCCACATATGATGGACTACAGCCCCCATCATTCCCAGCCAGTAGGGGCAAAGGGTATGCTGGCTGGTGGTGATGCGAGTTTTTGCCCAGTATATCTGGAGTGCTCTGAACTGGGAGAGACTGGGTTAGACTGGCCTTTTGGGATGTAAGTGGAATAGAAATGGGTTCGGAGACACTTGCTCTAATGTGTTTGGCTTTTTTGTAGGAATAATTTGAGAGTGAGCATTTTGAGAGAGTAAAAAATCTAGGAGAGTAGCCAAAGCCCATTTCTACTCATGTTTCATGCTTATTTAACACTGACTTGGCTTCTTTGCAAAATCTTTCAAAGGAGAAATAGGATCGGCGAGGCCACATTTAGGCAGGGGTACTGGAATTAACAGGTTGCAGTGGTTTGAGCGTTGGACTATGGCTCTGGAGACCAGGGTTCGAATCCTGGGTTGGTGTAATGAAGGCATAACGCCATTCCTTTTGTAAAGCAGTATAACAGCAGGTAAAGTCAGTACTACATTTCCATGTAATAAGGAAAACATCCATAATAGGTAAAACATCCACTTGTTACTTACTTTTGGGAGAAGGATTTGGGAAGAGAGAGCAGTTGGATGGGACTTTCCTTCTCAAATTATAAGCTATTTTTAAAAAATTATTACATGGGTTTTTTTAAGGGGAAAAAAGAACCAAAAAGGAACAAAGTAACATAATGAACATAATGCATAATGGCACATCCTCCAAATATCACGATTTGGCAGGGACAGTCTCAATTAATCCTCTGTCATCCCACTTTCCCATTTGCTTGTAAAATATCCCAGTTTCTATCTCTTCTCTTCCCCTTCGTCTTCAGCTTACGTCACTTCTTGCAAACAGATTGAGGTGCGAAAGTGGAGGGGAAAGGAGATGAGGAACACAGTCTTGCTCTTCCCAGTAGATTCAGGCAAAAGCAAACTGCTGCAGCATCTCCTGGATTGTGTGTTCTTCTTCATTAATAACTTTTGCCATCTCGACCACACTCTGGTGTTGTTTAACAACACACACATCCCTGTTTTCATCTGTGCAATTTCTGAGAGTATTTAATCATGGAGGAATTCAGTTCTGAGCAATGGCATTTATTCCCTTCCAAGAGTAAATTCTGCAAATTCTGTAGCCCCAAAAGTGCCAAATTCTGATAATGGGGGAACAGGATTATTGCATGGAAATAGACTGGGTCCCTGGTATCCGCTGGGGTTTGGTTCCAGGATCCCCTGTGGATACCAAAATCTGCGGATAATCAAGTCCCATTAAATATAATAGATGATGATGATGATGATGATGATGATGATGATGATGATGATTGTTGCAGTGAGCCCTTTGGTATCTGCTGGGTTTTGGTTCCAGGATCTGCCGTGGATCCCAAAATCCATGGATGCTCAAGTCCCATTAAATAAAATGGCATAGTAAAATGGCATCCCTCATATAAAATGCAAACATCAAGGTTTGTGGGGTTTTAAAATTTGTATATTTTAAAAATATTTGCAAGCTGTGGATGCTTGAATCTGTGGATACAGAGGGCTAACCGTAGTCACGACGGAGCATAGGAGCGAGCCACAAACATCCTCTAAACATCAATATCTTTTCCTCTCCTCTCCCTTTGGATGTAAGGGTCCCCCACAAGAGCGTAAAATGCATTATGTGCAATTTTTGTGGGGTGAAACACCATCCTCATTTCTCCCCCTAACATGGGCCCAAGAACGGAGGGTGGCCATGTGCCCGGCCTGGAGGCACAACTGAAAGAAAGCAGCAGCATCCGGAGAGACGTTTAATCCGGGGCCGCAACTGTCTGAAATTAATGTTATCTTGCTCTTCCTTTTGGCTCCTACCCAAGAGCCCCCAACTTCATTTCCAAGGGGAATGTGTTTTTTTTACAAACTAACAACAGCAGGCTTTGCAGAGAGCCAGTTGTCAGGAGAAGAAGTTTCTTCAAGGTGGAGGCCAAGCTGGTTCTTTTGTCTTGCTCCTTGCTTTTAGGGCCTGGAAAAGAGGCAGCCAGCTCTGCCCTGCAGCTGTGGAAGGGGAGAAACCACAGGAATGCAATCCAACTGTCTGATGAGAGAGAGAGAAAGAAAGAAAGAAAGAAAGAAAGAAAGAAAGAAAGTGCAACTTCATGTGCAGAAACTAATTCTGCCCTTGGAAAGGAGAGATGGTGGGCATGGGTTGGCGAAGGGATCCGGTTGCCCTAGATGTCCATCCTCCTCTTTGGTTATGGGGATGGGGGAATGGAAAGGCATCGCATAGCAGGTGACTACAGAGCAAAACGCTCCAGAAAGACCCCAAGAATTAAAATTCAAAGACATAGCTGTGTTAGTCTGGAAAGCCAGCTTGCAAAGGGATCTTGTAGCACCTTTGGGAATAACTGGAAGAAAGACGTTGGCAGCGTGAGCTTTCCTAGATTTGAGTCTACTTCTTCTGATGCGTGGAGTGAATGGTCCAAAGACAGACCCATATAAGCAGGTTGTGCGTGAGAATAGCAACCGAAATGCAAAACTTAAAAGGACAGAGAGAGACAGCAAGAACTATAACCGGCTTCAGACAAAGAAAGAGTCTGATTTAATTTTTATTTTTACTTAAAAAGAAAAAGAAAAGACACTGTGGAAAGTACGTCCCTCCTTAAAGCCAGCCTTAGCTTTGCATCCTTGATTCTGTTATGGAAAGAGTTGGAGATAAAATTATTTACCAATGAAATAAATAAATACAGTTGCCCCTCCACATTTGCAGCTTTGATTTTTGCAGAGTGGGTTATTCATGGATTTGATTAATATGTTCTCTCTAGGAATCTCTCGGTCCTCCAGCATGACTCTATGGTCAATGTCCACCAGACATTGCGCCGGAGGATTCCTAGAGAGGACAATTCTCTAGGCATTTGTGAGCACCAGAATGCTCCAACAGAGAAAGCTAAACATCTTACAGAACTACAGATCCCAGGACTCCATAGCATTGAGTCGTGGCAGTTAAAGCGGTGTCGAAGTGCATTAATTCTGCAGTGCAGGTGCAGCCCTTCTCTGCCTTTTCCTCTCTTTTAGCCCCATGTTTGCACAGATGAGTCTGAAAGTGTTTATGACAAAACTGACCAAGGATAGGAAATGAGGAAATGGCCCCAAAATATGGAAGTAAAAAATATGGAACTAAAATGAGAAGAAGTTCCAGGTTTGGCTGTTCCCAACTCTCCCCTTGCATTTGAAACTTTAAAAAATGAGACTTTTGCTTGACTTAAAGGTTGCAGCGCAAGAGGGAATTAACTCCCATCAAACTCCTTGGGAATACATTCTGAAAACAGGGGTAAAAACTCAGGTTTGCATCCTGCCAATTGCTCACCCAACTGAAGGTCCCAGAGCTTCTGAAAGTTACTTTTTTGGGACTACAGACGTTAGAATCTCCCCAGCCAATGTAGTCATGCTGGCTGGGAAGATCTAAGCAGTTGTAGTCCAAATAAAGATAACTTTCCCAAGCTCTGTTCTTTTTTCCAAGTTCAGAAAATCCTCTCCTAACCATGCAAGGACCAACCTTCCTCCCCAAACCCACCTTTTATAAACTGCTGAGCCAATGTGGTGTAGTGGTTTGAGCACTGGACTATTATGATTCTAGAGACCAGGGTTCGAATCCTGGCTCAGCCATGTAAACTCATTGGATGGCCTGGGCAAGTCACACTCTCTCAGCCTCAGAGGATGGCACCGGCAAAGAAAACCCCATGATAGGTTCACCTTAGGGTTCTCATAAGTTGTAAATCACTTGTAGGCACACAGCAACAGCAAGAAGAAGTTCCCTCTACAGCCATTTGTGGGCTACTGGAAAGCAAAGGTGGCAATGGAGCAACAAAATGATGGAATCCAACATTTGGAGATGGAGATCAACAGGAGTGTCCTGGAGATTGGGAAAATTTCAAACCTCAGAGGCAACGAAAAGACATCAAGGCCAAGTACGTGACAGATTCCTTTTTACAAAAAAGAAAATACGGGAGAGATTTCTGATAATCGCCAGCTTGCTGTGTCTTCTTGGCATTTGCAACATCCCACAGTCTGACCTTCAGGATTAGCTTCGCTTTTAGGAAAGCGTTCGATTTATCACAGAAAACGAAAAACATGGGCGCTGCTTTATTTTCTTGCCTCTTATATTCTTAATGGGAAATGCCCAGTTTTCTCCAACAGTCATATCTTTTATCATTTTTGCAGAGGAGGGGAGGGGAAAAAGGAAGTCTCTTCTTGAGTCATGCCAGCCAACAGAAAAAGTCCCGGATGCCCATTGTTGTTGTTGTTGTTGGCAAAACCATCTCTGAGTTTTCCTTGCCTAAGAAAACCCTGACATTTCTTCCTCTCCTTCTTTTTCTTCACCTCCTCCTCCTCCTCCTCCTTCCTCCTCTTCTTCAGCTGCTAATGCTCCGGTTTAGCAATGACAGCAAAGCAACCTCTTCTGCAAAGAAAAGAAAGCCACATCCTCCATTTCCATCCCCTTCATCTTTCTTTCATCACCTTTTAAGTGCATTTTCTTGAGGCCCAGGGGAAGAAGCAGAGTATATCGGATGCAGCCTGCGGTCTGAGCAGCATCTCAATCCTTATCAGCAAGCGCTAATCTGAAGTCATTTTCTCCACCAGATAGAAGGGGATCACACCAAGGGGTCAGGGATCACACCAAAGGGTCAGGGATCACGCCAGCCCCCCATCGTCCCTTAAAAGCCACGTCAGCCATTGCTCTTGCTGGGCTGTTGTGTGCCTTCGAGGCCTTTCCGAGACCCTAAGGTGAACTTATCATGGGGTTTTCTTGGCCAGATTGGTTCATTCAGAGGAGGTTTGCCATTGCATTATGGCAACCCCTGGGGCTGAGAGAGTGTGACTTCTAAGACTGTTGTTGTGTGCCTTCAAGTCGTTTCCAACTTAATGGCAACCCTAAGGCAAACCTATCATGGGATTTTCTTGCCAAGGTTTGTTCAGAGGAGGTTTGCCATTGCCATTCTCTGAGGCTGAGACTGTGTGACTTGCCCAAGGATTTGAACCCTGATCTCACAGAATCCTACCAGATCTTTCAGGGTGAAATGAGGCAATAGTCGTAATCCATATTTAGACGTGCTACTCCCTTACATAGTGAAAGACATCTGTTTGACGTAGCACGTGCTTTCCTCAACTCCGTATCTTTGCAAGATATAGAGTGTTATGATTGGTTAGTGAGCTCATCTTTGTGAGATATGGGGTGTTTTGGTTGGTTAGTCAGTTCATCTTTGCAAGATATGGAGGGTTTGGGTTGGTTAGTCAGTTCATCTTTGCAAGATATGGAGGGTTTTGGTTGGTTATGGGAAGTTAAACATTAATTTGCAAGTCTGATTGCTGAAGCCTGGAGCTCTGGGGAAGTCCTATGATCAGAGGGAAAGAGGTGCTGATAACAGGGAATACTGCATTTTCCTTAAATATCTTTGCAGCTCTTGGTGACCTTGGCTACTCCTTTGCAACCATCAGTGGAAGCAGCTGGATGGCTTTTTATGAGTGTTTCCTCTCCCCATCCAGGACTGAGGAACTATTTGCATGAGCCATCGATTGGACTTAGCAATGGGAAGACCTCTCATTAATTGCAAGGCTGAGGCATCTCTAAAGTGCCTTCTTAGATTAGGAGAAGATGAGTCAGCTGCAAAGCCAACAGTTGAAGGATGCTGTGAAGGACATGCCCACGATGAATATTTTGGGGAAGCGGAGGCAGGAAAGCTCAGGGCCCCAGGAGACTTCCATGGCTTGGTGCCAGTGGACATAAACAAGAGGGTCAGTTGCCAGAATGCTGTAGTAGTCTGAGCATGGAACTATGACTCTGGAAACCAGGGTTCGAATCCCAGTTCGGCCATGTAAACCCACTGGGTGGCCTTGGGCAAACCTCACTCGATCAGCCTCAGAAGATGGCAATGGCAAACCCCCTCTGCAGAAACCTTGCCAAGAAAAATCCATGATAGGGTTGCCTTAAGGTCACCATAAGTCAGACACGACTTGAAGGCACACAACAACAACCATGAGTTGCACCCCTGTTCAACTACTGGGCTTCTCTTTCAGGCTGGTTGGCCACTATGTGTATGCCTTCAAGTCGCCTGTCAACTTATGGGGACCCCATGAATTTCATAGGGTTTCCTTAGGCAAGCCTATAGCACCTGGGATTCCTTGGCAGTCTCCCATCTGAGTACTAACCAGAGCTGATCCTACTCAGCTTCCAAGATCAGCTAAAACAGTGTCAAACTGCATTCTTTCAGCAGTGCAGATGGACTCTGAGAGCAGGGTTCAAATCCCTACTTAACCCAAGGAAACCCCCTGGTGACATTATTTATTATTCTGTATTTATTGAGAGTATTTATACCACCACTCTTCAGCCATAAAGGGTCTCAGAGTGGCTTGTTGTTGTTGTTGTTGTTGTTGTTGTTGTTGTGTGCCTTTGGGTCATTTCTGACTTATGGCAACCCTAGGGTGACCCTATCATGGGGTTTTCTTGGCAAAGTTTGTTCAGAGTAGGTTTGCCATTGCCTTTCTCTGAGGCTGAGAGAGTCAAGAAAGAGAATCATGCCAAGAAACTTGCCAAGAAAGCCATAAGTCAGTTGCCGTAAGTCACTGTGAACCTGAAAGTGCACAACAACAAGACCTACAACAAGACCAACAAGGATCAGAGGGAGTATGTTTCTGGAGAGAGAAGTGCTGTCATGACGCTTGTCTGATCTTCAGCATTTCTTGGCACAACAACATTGTCGCTTGTCGTAATTTATTCTTGGTCTCCTGAGATGCACAGTTGGGCACAACATGAATAAATGATGCGCACCTGGCTTGGACCTGGCAGTCAGCAAAGCACTCAAGGATGTGGCAAACAGAGCAAAACAAATGCCACATTATTGGAAGAGTAACCCAAGTGCAGACTTGCAGGAAGACCAAAAAGAGAGGGGATGCAAGGTCACCATTCATGCAGGAGATCTGGAAAGGCATCTATCTGGAAATAAATGTTTCCAAGCCTTGATTTTTGCCATTTGATATAAGGGACACCATTTTATCACCGCCATTGCATTTAATGGGACTTGAGAGAGGGAATGCAAGGTTTGGAAACATTGTGAAGTCGAAGGCTTTCATGGCCAGCATCCATAGCTTTTTGTGGGTTTTTCGAGCTGTGAGGCCATGTTCTAGAAGAATGTATTCCTGACATTTTGCCTGCATCTGTAGCTGGCATCTTCAGAGAATGGTGGCATAGAAGTGTGTGGGGTATATATACTGTGTGATCCTTCGTTGAGAGGATTAGCATGTAAATCTGTGTGTTCTTCTGTTGATTCAAGACCTCAGGGTGGAAGGATATGTGATGAGGATTAGTGTCTATTTAATTAACGGTCCATTATGGTCCTAATTAATGGTCCTAATTAAATAGACACTAATCCTCTTTCCATATCCTACATGCTAATTTACATGCTAATTCCCAGCCGACAATGGACCATTAAGTAAATAGACATTAATCCTCCTCGCATACCCTCCTACCCTGAGGCCTTGCCTCAACAGAACAATACACAGATTTACATGCTAATCTTCTCAACCAAGGGTCAGACAGTATATATATTTGCAGGGAAATATTTGCTTCTCTTCTAGCATGGGGAGTAGGATTAGGACCCAGGGAAGACCAGGGTTCAAATTCCCACTCAGCCCTGAAAACCCGCTGGATGACCTTGGGCATGTCACACTCTCTCAGCCCCAGAGGAAGGCAATGGTAAAATCCATGATAGATTTTCCATGTGTTGGAAATGACTCGAAGACACACACCAACAAGAACTAGATTATGTTGGTCTTTGTGACCAGCTGCTTGACACCGAATATCAGCTGCAGCTACTTGATCCGCTGCATTGCATCCTTTCCCCATTGCCATTTGCTGAGGCTTTGCCTTCCCAAGACAGTTGCTGGTTACTTAGCTGTCACTTTCTCCCCACCACCAGCAACTGGGGATGGGGTCATGTGTGCGAATTCAGCAGCTGCACCAAAGAGCTAAGATCCTGGGTTACAAGAGGTTTGGGTGTCAGGCAGCAGATGCAATGCAGCATATGGTTTCTAAGCAGTAAAGACACTGAGATGAATTGGATCCGATCTGGGTTTGCTACAACCTTGAATAGCATGAATTGCACTAGTACAGCAAAGAAAATTTATTAATAACTTCTGCCACTTTGACCCACTCTGATGGGAAAAACAATGGAAAGGGGGAGACACAAAGTGAGTAAGAATATTCCTGGAGACAAGAATGGAAATTGTTCAGGCGATCATAAAGTTTGCAAAGTTTTTTTTTTTAATGCATATCATTTATAAAAGTGAGGCATCATCAGGAAACACTTCATATCTATTAACCTTTTAAAGGGGGAAAATTATCTTTTTTCCTTCTTTTTTCTGACTAGGGGAAAAGATGAATCTCTGACATCTAGACTTTCTGGAGTAGCGCAATGCTGGTTGCAATTACTGTATATGGAAATCTTTATTTTTGGAGAGAGGTGCAAAGATATTTCATAGAATCATAGCAGGAAGAGAAAGGGTTGTGTGTATTTTTTAAAAAATGGTTTGCACCCATTGACTGTTAGGCAGGAAGGAAGCAAGTCACACTTTAGCTGTGCAAATAACATTTTGCACCCAGGTTTGTAGCTACTAGAGAGATTTGAATCACCAACCCACAGGTGGCCAGGACTGTTAAAAGGGAGTCCTCTGGGATTTTATTTACTTTGCAGATTAAGCTTGCTTTCTCCATTTTGCTTTGAGGTTTTTAAAAAGTATTTTCTTTCACCATAAGAGCAGTTCCATGCTGGGAGGGTTAGAGTTACTTCTCAGTTCTTGCATAATGCAGCAAAAGTAGAATATGCTGCTAGAAACATCTTAACAGTGGTGCTTTGCCACCCTTGCACTATTCTGGAACAAGTGGAGAAACATGATAAAGGTTGCCTAATTGCACCAGGGAATTTGGTGATTTGTACTTCTAAAAGTAACTTTTCCAGGCTTTGGCCCTTGTATGCATCACCTGCATTTGCTTCCAGATAGGGAAGTGAAGGCTTTCTGTGATTCACAGTGTATGAGTTTGAATAAGTGCTTCAGAAAGGCTCTTTTATTAATATGAAATAAATATATAAAGCAGCTTGGTTAAGAAACAGGAAGCAAAAGGAACAATTTGCAAAACAACTATGAAATGTTGAACAAATGGAGGAAGTGGTAGAGAGAGGAGGGGAGATGTTGAAAACTCAGCAAAACCCCAGAATGGTGTCTTGAATTTCCCATCATGGGCACAAAATAGAGAATTATTTCAGCACAGATGGGTCATCTTAAAGTTTTGCTGTAGGTAGCAATTCGTACCATACAGACATTATTCTTGCGCCTTCAAGTCATTTCAGACTTATGGCAACCCCAAGGCGATTTGTTCAGAGGTGTTTTGCCATGGCTTTCCCCCGAGGCTGAGAGAGTGTGACCTGTCCAAGGTCAGCCAGTGGGTTTCCACGGCTGAGCTGGGATTCGAACCCTGCTCTCCAGTGATTTAAAGTGGAACCTCAGCCTCAAGACTTGGATGTGTATCTGAGGCTGACAGAGGATGGCAGAAGTGCTTACAAAGTTACTGTTTAAAAGTAATTAATTCCTGTTCCATGTTTCCTTTTGTTGGGAAAGTGGGCCATTGTTGTTACTTGTTGCAATGTTGGGGAAAAAAGGGGGAAATGTTAAAAGTTGCTTCTTGTAACTACTGGCTACATTTCCATGAGTTTCTGGCTACTTTTTCTTTTGAAGTGGGGGAAACTTTAGGAGGGCTAAAACTTCCCTTTTTTTTTCCTGTTTAAAGAACAAAAAACATGTCCCTGCCTTTGAAAAGTGATTTCCCCCCCCCCCAAAAAAAAATTACCAAGGCCAGAGGCTGGGTGGCCATTTGTTGGGAGGGCTTTGGCTGTGTCTTCCTGCATGGCAGAATGGGGTTGGAATGGATGACCTTTGGGGTCTCTTCCAACGCTAGGATTCCTCTTTGCAGGATCATTTCCTTCAGTCACCCAGTACAAACATCACAACATTGCAAAGCTCTGGTGTCCGAACAAACCGCAGTTCCCAGAATTCTATTGCCTTGAGCCATGGCAGTTAAAGTGGTATCAAATTGGATTATTTCTGCAGTGTGGATGCACCCCAGGATGCCTTTTTGCAGGGTAAGTGTTTGCAGGATCATTTCCTTCAGCCACCTATCACAACATATGGCACCTCAAAGCAAATATTGTGTGTGTGTGTAGGAGGGGGGATTGCCCATGATGGAGCAAATCCTGGGTCATCATTTTTGGCTGTGTCCAAGCCTGTTTTTCTTATGATATGTTCTGCATACAAGTTGAACAGATCAGGTGAAAGGATGCAGCCTTGCCTGACTCCTTTGCCAACTCCATCTTCTGTCCTGAGAGTAGCCTCTTGTCCTGAGTTCAGATTCCTCCTCCTCCTCAGGACTATCATGTCTTTAAGGGCCTTCCCTAGCCTTTCATGGTCTATATGCAGTCAAAGGCTTTGCTCTAGCCTAGGAAGCACATGCTGGTTCTCTTTTGGAATTTCTTTTGGAATTCCAGACCCTCCGGACCTCTTACCTGGGAGGACCCGGGCGTCCAATCCGGAGGGCTGGGCGAGTGACCGACTCCTGCCTGGGCCAATCGCCTCTTCCTCTGCCTCCCTCGGGGGCGGGCCCTGAGAGGGAGGGGGCCCTCCTCCCCAGGCGCGTGCACGGGGCGCGCGTGCACGAGGCAGAGCCAGAGCCAAGAGCCAAGAGCCAAGAGCCGGAGACAGGCAGCTCTCTGCGGGTGAGTGAGGGCAAGGATGGAGGGAAGGAAGGAAGGAAGGAAAGAAAGAAAGAAGGGCTCTTCCTCCTCCCTTTGGGGCGAGAGAGAACTTTCCTTTTTTTGGGGGGGGGGGGGAGAGGGAGAGAGAGCCGGCCTTGGGCTCCTTTTGGCCAAAGAGTCCCTCAGGCGGGAGAAGGGCTTTGGCAAAGGATGGGATGCGACTTTTCCTCTCCTGGAAAGGGCTCAGGAAGAGGAAGAGGAAGAGGAAGAGGAAGAGGAGGAAGACCCCTGCGCTGCTGGGCTGAGCTTGGGGCGGGGGGGGGGGGAAGAGAAGAGAAGAGGGGCCTTGGGAGATGGAGTCCTCCCCTCACTCCCTCTTTCTCACCCCCAGGCCATCTCCCCCCTTCATGCCCTCTTTCTCACTTTTCATTCCCTCCTTCCCTCTTTTTCATCCTTCATTCCCTCTTTCTCGCCCCTCCTTCCCTCGTTCTCATTTCTCATTCCCTCTTTCTTACTCCCATTCCCTATTTCTGACCCTCCTTCCCTCTTTCTCTCCCCTCCTTCCCTCTTTCTCACTTCTCATTCCCTCCTTCCCTCTTTCTCACCCCTTCTTCCTTCTTTCTCTCCCCCTCCTTCCCTAGTCTGACTTGTTCCCTCTTTCTCGCCCCTCCTTCCCTCTTTCTCATTCTTCATTCCCTCTTTCTCACCCCTTATTCCCTCTTTCTTACCCCATTCCCTATTTCTGACCCTCCTTCCCTCTTTCTCATCCTTCCTTCCCTCTTTCTCACCCCTTCTTCCTTCTTTCTCTCCCCCTCCTTCCCTAGTCTGACTTGTTCCCTCTTTCTCGCCCCTCTCCTTCCCTCAGCCCCCTTCCTTCCCTTTTGCCCCCTCCTTCCCTCTTTCTCATCCCTCCTTCCCTCTTTCTCCCTCCTCTCCTTCCCTTTCGCCCCCTCCTTCCCTCTATTCCTGATGGCCATCCTGGTGCCGATGTCACTTAGGAAGCCCAAAGAGGCCATTCTCTCTCCAATGGCAGGCATTGGCTGCCTTGAAAGCCATCTCTAAAGTTTGCAAAAGTAGACACATCTCTCCTTTTGGTCTCAATGGAGGAAGGCTTGAGGTGCCCCTTGGTGTCCAAAGGTGCTTAGGGGCCATAGGATTTCTGAGCAATGGGGAGAAGAGGAACAAATGGCTGGGATCCTGAACCCTCTCGCCTCCATGCTGTAACATTTCATTGCAGCGTGTCCTTAGTCATGTCCATAGCATTTTGCCCAGAAGGGACAAGACCAGTGTTGCAAAAGTTCTGCCAAAGATGGGAACCAAATTGCTTGTCAGAGCCTGGGAAAGATTTTTCCCCCAGAATTCCCAGTGAACGCACTAACTGGGGGATTCTGGGAGCTACTATCCCCTCAAGACTTTTTCCCATGCTTTGCATTTGATGACTGCAGAAATAGGTAAAATGCAAACGATGTGGCAGTCTTTATGTCGGTCTGGGTGTATTTTCCAGTGCCTGTTGGGGAAAATGTGACTGTTCACCCATTTCCTAGCATAGCACACCTCTCTGCACAGGAAAAGACCCACGGTGTTTCCACTGGTGTGCAATGAGCGTGTGAACCCTGCCCTCTTCTTAAAAGGTTTCGGTGTGCAAATGGAGAGGAGGCATGATTAAAGTGCCATAGTTCTAAGTGTGCATTTGTGTATGTAGCCCTTTAGCTCTGTGTGTTGTGTATAGAGAGAGAGCTGCTTTTTGGAGTTGCCTGCCTCTGTTCGTGTGCAGCCCAATTCCTCTGCCCCACCCTGTGCGTCTTGCAAATGCGCCTGGGCGTCTCCCTTTTGCAGAAGCTCTGTCAAGCCTGTGCAAGAAGCAAAAGAGAAGCCGGAGGCGACTTTAGCACAACATCCCCTGCCCCATAGATCTTGCCAAAGGTCAGTTGCTCCTCATCCCAGATGGATGGAAAGTTACTGGACTGGTGTCCAGCTGGAGGCAGGTGAGGGTTCCTGTCTTCTTTTGCTGTGCTTGGTAAGAGGGATAGACACACAAAAAGGAGATGTGGGATCCTCTGCATTTACTCAGCACAAAATAGTTGATGCCCCCCCTTTTTTTTCAATGCAATGCAATGTAATGCAAAGGAGGTAGACACACAAAAAGTACATCTGGGATTCTCTGCATTTACTCATTTACAAAGTGGTTTGATGCCTTTTTTGCAATGCAATGCGAGGGAGGTAGACACACAAAAAGTACATCTGGGATTCTCTGCATTTACTCATTTACAAAGTGGTTTGATGCTTTTTTTGCAATGCAATGCAAGGGAGGTAGACACACAAAAAGTACACCTCGGATTTTCTGCATTTACTCAGCACAAAGCGCTTGATGTCTTTTTTGCAAGCTGGGCACACAAAATCCCACTGGTGACTAGTTGTTTGGCGTTGTTTCATGTACACCAGGCCCTTGGTATCTGCTGGGGTTTGGTTCCAGCACCCTCCCATGGATACCAAAATTTCACGTCCCGTTAAATACAGTGCCATAGTAATATGATGTCCCTTATATGAGATGGGAAAAAATCCAGGTTGGCTTTTTGGAATGTATGTATTTTTGGAATATTTTCAAACTATGGATGCCACATCTGCGGATAAAAAGCTGTGGATGCAGAGGGCTGACTTTGAATTAATTTGTTTCCAAGTCCGATTTTTTGGGGGGACAAAGATGGGATCTAAATAAAGTTGATAATGGTAATCATCCTGGGGTCTGCAGCCTGTGTCCAGCTGGCATTGCCTCTGAACATTGTGGATGTGGTGTGTGGTGCGATGCAAATCTCAGGGTTTGTTGAATGCTCCAGTGAGGTGGGCAGGCGCTCCATGACTCAGCCGTTGCCGTTTCCGGTCAGTCGTCCAGCCATCTGTGTGACACACACACAGACACACACACACACACCCTCCTCCCACAACATGTGGTGGTGGCTCAAGATTATTCCAGGCAGGAGAAAGAGGTTTGCATGGGAAAGGTTAGCTTCTGGTACCCAGGAGTCTTTCTATATTGCCCATCCCTCCATTTGCAAGCTCTACAAGAGAGTGGAATACAATGTGTTTGAAGCCTCTGTTGTTGTGTGTCTTTAAATTGTTATGCTGACCAGGGTTTTCTTGGCAAGATTTCTTCAGGGGTCTGTGCCCCCGTTGCCTTCCTCTGAGGCTGAGAGAGTGTGGGCTGCCTGTGATCACCAAATGGGGTTCCATGGGTGGGCCAGGATTCAAACCCTGGTCTCCAAAGTCCTACTCCAGCATTCAAACTGCAACACCCTTCTGGCTTTCTGATCCAAGCACTTCTACCTTTCTTCTTCTTCTTCTTCTTCCTGGCTTCAGTGCAGGAGCTCTTTGTGAAATGTTGTCTTACCAGTGACTCTGGCTTGTAACTGCTTTTAAATACCTTTACCTAAGTATTCCTTGCCTAAGGAAAAAAACTATGAAATCCATGGGATCACCTTAAGTTGACAGGTGACTAGAAGACATACACACTCTCTTTCTCTCTCTCCATCTGTGCACCTGAAAACATGGCCTGAAGTCCATGAAAGCTCATAAAATAAATGCTCAAGGTGGAGGGAATCCTATTCAGGTACCAGTCCTCAAAAGCAATGTCCATTCAATGTCTGCTTCAAAACTTCCAATGAAGGGGAGTCCCCATCTTCTGAGGAGGTCGATTCCATCTAGGACAGCTCTTGCCGTCAAAAAAGTTCATATTTTGGTGGGATCTTCTTTTCCCCCCAATTTGGCTCCATTATGGAAAAGGAGATATCTCACCCTCTGGAGCAGTCGAAAATGAGCTTGGCTCCATTCCCTTCCCTGACAGCCCTTCAGATATTTAAAGGTGGTTCTCCTGAAGCTTGGAGTCTTTTCTTCTTTCTGGACCAAAGGAGTGTAGGGTTGGAGAAGGCAGCTCTGGAGAAAGCAGGCCATCTAGTTAAAATATAAAATAAAATTGCACTGCGACGGTGGGAGGTCAGTCTGCTGCAGACCACCCAGGCCTAGGCTGGTGCAGACTTTGATGTTGCCTTTCCTAGTTCAGATTTCCAAACTTTGGAAAAGGAGAAGCCCAGGGCTGTCAGGGGGAAGATGGAGAGAGCCTGGTTCCTCCTGCTTCAGAGGGTGGGACCCCAAACCCTGGATTCAAATTACAAGAAAGGAGATTTCCAACTAAACATTAGGAAGAGGAGCTCATTGCTTGTGTGAGAAGCTGGTGGGCTCTCCTTTCCTGGAAGTTTTTTAGGCAGAGCTTGGATGGTCACCTTTCAGAGCTGCTTCACCTGTTGATCTTCTGCACTGACAATGGACTAGAGCAGTGGTTCCCAAACTTTGGTCCTCCAGATGTTTTGGACTGCAGTTCCCATAATTCATGTTTGCTAGCCAAGCTGACTGGGACATCTGGGAGCTGAGGTCCAAAACATCTGGAGGACCAAAGTTTGGAGACCGCTGCACTAAATGGTCCTTCACGAATCTCACCAGTTTATATTCCTTGGATTCCTCTGAAGGACTAAAGTAGTGCTTCCCAAACTTTTGCCTTCCAGGAGTTTTGAACTTCAACTCCCAGAAGCCCCAACCTGGAATTCTGGGAGCTGAGGTCCAAAACGTCTGGAGGACCAAAGTTTGGGAAGCACTGGACTAAATGGAGATAGTTGAAGTTCGTCTCCACAATCTGCTTGCAATCCTACAATCCCCCTAAAAATTTTGTAATATGATGATGACAAAAAATGACCTACATATCACTCTGATCTGCTGCAAGATGCCCCTGAAACTTGCCCTAAAACTAAAGAATTGAAACCAGAAATGACAAAATGATCCTCCTCTTCATCCTGCTCTTTTCTCAGTCTGGTACTTAGAGAGGGCAGCTTACAAGAGTTAAAACAAGTTGACACTTTATAAAAAGTAAAAGTGGCATAGTGGTTTGAGCGTTGGACTATGACTCTGGAGACCAGAGTTTGATTTCCGGCTCAGCCACGAAACCCACTGGGTGGCCTTGGCCAAGTCACACTCTCTCAGCCTCAGAGGATGGCCAGGGCAAAGTCTTCTGAATGAATCTTGCCAGGAAAACCCCATGATAGGGTTGCCTTAGGGTCACCATAAGTCAGAAAGGACTTGAAAAGACTTCACTTGCTTATGGAAGGTTAGTAAGGAGGGTTGTATTTTACTTTTCTGGGAAGGGAATTGCAGATCCTGAGAGTCATCACCGAAAAGGCCCTGTCTCCCATGTTCCTTCCAGATATACCTATGGGATAAATAAAGGTGGTATGACCTACTCCTAGCTCATTTCCCCACCGCTGGACTTAATTCTTGTAGCTCTTTAGGTCTGATTGCTTTTAATATGAGAAGGCCTCTTCCCTCCATCCCACTTTATTTCAGCTTCTTCAACCATCTGGGTTTAC